>JAQFXT010002914.1:0-10599 GCA_034683725.1 Strigamia crassipes
TGCCAGGAATGAATTATACGTTGGTCATACGAGTTTGGTTTAGGTTAGGTAAGGTTAGATAAGGTTTGGTTAGGTTAGGTTAGGTTAGGTGAGGTAAGGCTAAGTTAGGTGAGGCTAAGTTAGGTGAGGCTAAGTTAGGTGAGGTTTGGTTAGATTTACCAGCGAATAAATGACCGTCGAATAAATGACCGTCGAATAAACGAGCGTCGAATAAATGATCGTCGAATAAATGATCGTCGAATAAATGATCGTCGAATAAATGATCGTCAAATAAATAACCGTCGAATAAATGACCGTCGAATCAATGACCGTCGAATAAACGATACGACCCCGTTTAAACTGCTGTTGAGTCTAGATGACTTTTCGAATGCGTCCAAAACTGGACTTGACTCAGCAGAATACCAAGTGACCCATGCAGAGGTGGACTGCCTGGGAATCTCCTCGTGGCATCCTATCCAGATTTCCCAATACTAAATTTGTTTCCAATCCAGCCCTGAAAGCGCCTTCTGTTTTACACTAGGTAAACCAGACTAAAAGACTTTTCAAACACAGCTACAGGGAAGTTACTGGAACAACTCACTTCTGCTCTTTGAATCCCTGAAACAGCCTTATCTAATTAAACGTCAATCTTTGTACAAAGCAGGCGTTATTCCTAACGCAATCTTTTTTCATAGTTGTGGAGAATTACTGAAAATTTTGAAGGATTTCCTTAGTAAAAGTTTCTCCGATAACTCCAAACTTGTTCAATGTACCAGATTACAATCCACATTGCAGTTGGTGCAGCTTTAATGGCGATTTACATGACTGCTCGCTTTCATTGAAAGACAATTTGGAGTCTTACTTACTATGTTACTTTTCTTCCTTATGCAAACCGGAAGTGATGTAAAAAAATCATATTTTTCAAAAGGAAAGTGGCAAAAGGTACTTATGCAAAAGGTACTAATCGGGTCACTTTTCTTCCTTATGGTTTTTACTTTTGGGTTAGTGATGAAATCTGCGCACGCGCGTTGGAATTTACCATAAAAGAATCCGTTTTACGATAAAAATGTCCATTTAATCGTTAAATCGTTGAATATATTTATCATTAGAAGCATTTGGAAATGTACCAATTCAAAGTGAAATCAGAGATTGATTTCATTGATATTGATTCCTAAGGGTTAACTTTCAATGGCTGCAGACATTTTTTTCACACAAAAAAAAAAAAAAAAAAAAAAAAAAAAATATTATTCATCCATAAAAAAATGTTACAATCAACAGTTAAATAAAAGATATTTGAAATTGAACAAACAAGATTTAGTGAAGATCCTGTTTTGTGCCATTTATTTCCATTTTCATGTATGCAAGGTCAAGAATTATCGGCTCAACATTCAACATCCGCAAAGACAAAGTTCAGGTCAGTGTTGTTTTACTCAAAAGCTCATTTTGATATTCCTGATATTCTTATATCATTTGGCACAAAAAAATGACATTCAATATTTTTTTTTAATATACTTTTAATTCAATTATGAGCACTGCTGTTTGACCTCATAGTTTTCTGTCACATCAACAACTGATGGAGGGCAGTAGCATTTAACCAAGTGGGCATTGACAGGAAGGTTAGTGTAAATGTCAATAACCTTGTTGTGCTATACTCTATGGCAGTGGATCTTCCATACAGAAAATTCTAGTGAGGGTAGTTGGAGATGTTCTTGACAATGTCGGCCTGGGGTGAGTATTTCGATGGGAAATACCACTTCAACTAGACATTTTAACCAAACGCTGAGATATCGGGTTTGCGCAAATGTGAATGAGATAAATAAATATTGACACAAGATTATCAAAACACGCACAATTTATTGTCTTAGGAAGAGTAATTCAGGCGTGGATTATCCCCGGCAATATGATTTAATAATTATACAAAAACTATGCCGACAAATGACTATTTATAAATAACTACTACTAACAATTAGAGCTCAAAGCTCTTTACAATTAAAAGATAAAACAAGCGAGCTTTCCATAATTCCGACACCTCGATCAGTTTTCGCAACGGGGTTGTTGTTTTATCAGATTTTTTTTCGAGTCCTTATGGCTCCTTTGTGTTGCACTTCTGGATGACATCTTGAATCTTCACAATTTGGGGGTATTTGGCTGACTTTCTGCATCAGCACAATACCATTACCATCTGGTAAAGAAATTTCTGATACCGATGACTCCAATTCATTCACATTGGATCACCGAGGATCTTAAGTAAATCTATTCAGATTTACTTTTTTCTTCGAGTTTACGTGTTGTCTGAAAGTAGAGTTAAATCTATTCAGATTTAACTCGCATTTCAAGGTTTTGATTTACATCTATTCAGATCCAAGTTACGTGATTTCCATTCAATACTCCTCAACCAAATAGGAGCGATCCAAAAGTAAATCTATTCAGATTTACTAAATAGTTACTTGGAGTGGAAGCCCGTCGCAGTCACTTAGTCACTTGGTGGACCCTTCAAAAAAAGTGGGCCCTAGACATATGTCTTTTCTGACTACGCTATAATCCACCCGTGGAACAAAAATATTGCAAATGGTTGCTCAAGGCATGCACATATAGAATGTCACCAGGTCATATTCTTAGAAGCCTTAATGCCGAAGCAGGGCTGCTGAGAGAAAACTCGAGCCCTGCTGGGAAAATAACAATTCTGAGACTAATAACAGAAAAAACTGCTTGTAAACAAAGCCGCAGTAAGGAAATCTTGCGCCAGGAGACAAAGCGACAAAGCCGCAGTAAGGAAATCTTGCGCCAGGAGACAAAGCGACAAAGCCGCAGTAAGGAAATCTTGCGCCAGGAAACAAAGCCTCCCAAAATTTGTGCACCCAGGGTCGTCGCCCCCTCTAGTCCACGCTTACTGTGGCCCTCCTTGTAGACAGACTAAACCTACTTCCCTATATAACGATCCAGACCCGGGTCCTGCATGCAGCACGATCTTTGAAAATTTGTCCTCGCTTCCCCTTTTCTGGACTGAGCTTAAGCTTCATTAGTTTCAATGTAGAGTCCAGGGCCGGGTTAAACCCTTTGGTGGCCCCTAAGCAGTCGAAATTACAGGGGCCCCTCCTATTTTATCGTTAAATTTGTGACGCACAAACCCACAAAAAGCTTTATTTCTGGAGTTTTCTTGCGCACAAGGACCTCTAAAAAGAGTCGTTGTTAAATGGAGATGATCTTCACTACCGTGTGGGACCCCTAAAGCGTGGGCGCCTACTCTGTCTATTTATTAATCCGGCCCTGATAGAGCTGTTGATTATGCCTTTGTCACTCAACCATTCAATGAAATCTTCATTGAAATTCTATTGAGCCGAACCAAACTGATTACCCAGCAGACCCTATCCGAAACAAACCGATTAGAATGGCTAACAACTACCGTATGATGCAGGAGACACGGGGTGCAATACGAAGCAATTTGCACTGCTAAATCCATTGTCCGTCATCATTTCCTCTTTGCGGTAACCACTACTTTCACACTTCATAAATAGCATGACAGTTATACTACTTTGTTCTCCCCATGCTCCAAAACACTGCCAATATTCAACGGCTGCATTTAAAAAATGGTTAGCAGTACAATAGTCACATGGTCTACAATCCATCGCTTCTCGGCCGTGTGAAATTGCGTCACTGAGATTGGAATTGCTTTGCACCACATCACATGTCTCCAGCAAATTTTTGCTTACGTTCCAACTCCGATGTTGACTTCGTGCCAAAAGTTTTCGCTTCGACTTTGGCGCTACCACTTGAGACTTCTAAGCGCCGTGTGACTTCGGCACCGCTATAAATCTATAAACCTATAAATCCGTTCCTGTCGGTGCCCTAATTCCACAATTTTGAGGATTTTAAGATTTGAGTTTTAGGAGAG
This sequence comes from Strigamia crassipes, assembly GCA_034683725.1. Taxonomy (NCBI): domain Eukaryota; kingdom Metazoa; phylum Arthropoda; class Chilopoda; order Geophilomorpha; family Linotaeniidae; genus Strigamia; species Strigamia crassipes. Next base: position 3,872 of record JAQFXT010002914.1, read on the forward strand.
AGAAACTCCAGCGTGAATACTCTAAGGCCCCTAACAACATGGTAAAAGTGCTCGTGAGTATTGGCACAACAATAGAACAGTGTAAACCCCATGAAGTGGATACAACTTTTTCATACAGGTCATTGGTGGGCAGTCTAATGTTCTTGGCAAATCGCTCAAGGCCAGATATTTTATATCCAGTGACTTACTTAAGTCAATTTAATGTGGAGCATTCGCTAAGGCATGTAAAACCACTGATGCAAGTTCTGCAATGCCTAGTTAACACCTCTCACTACTCTCTAGACTTGTCGAAGTGTGAGAGTGAGCAGATTAAACCCTGTGAGGGCCCCTAAACAGGCAAAATATCAAGAGCCCTTCCCATTTTATTGCTTAATTTGTGACACACTAACTCACAAAAAGTTTCATTTCTTGAGTTTTCTTGTGTATGAAAGCCCCTAAAAGACATGGGGCCCCTCGGCCCATGCCTATTTGATAAACTCGCCTTGGTTAACCTGTACACATAAAAAAATAGTTTGATCAACGATGTTTTCGAAGCTTTTACTCAGCTTTGTTTTTATATATTTCAGCCATTAAATGGAGACAATCTTCACAACTGTGGGAGGCCCCTAAAAGGCATGGGGCCCGTAGGCTAGTGCCTACTCTGCCTATTTTTTAATCCGGCCCATTATGTTGAGAGGGCCTCCTAAATATGTTGGAAAGCCCGCTAAATATATTTTGGAACCACGCTAAATATGTTGCAGGGCCCAGCCCGTTGCAGGGCCCAGCCCGATCCTAGGGTGTTGTGCGCCTGTGTGTTTTTTGTCCTGTTGGCGCCCCTCTAATCAGTGAAGAGTTGCGGAGGCATGCCACGGTGCGACGCCCCCTGACCAGTGGCACCAATGTGTTTATCACACGGTGTCCCTATGGTAGGAACGGGCCTGGCAGGGCCACCTAAGTATGTTGAGGGACCTGCTAAGTTTGTTGATAGGCTCCAATAAGTCTAGATCCACCACTAATTGAAGCAGAGCAATGTACAATGTACAACAATTCAAAATTTTGTCAAATGGGGCCCCAGAAGGGGCGGCAAAAAGGGCCCAACAAATTTGAGCAGTTTTCACTGCCTTTAATCTTATTTTTTTTTAACAATTTGAAGTAAAATATAATTCTTAATGCATTTTATCATTCAAAAATGCACCAATAGTACTTCCTCAAACCTATTCTCCATTTCCATATTGTTATATCACTAAAATTTTTGAAAAATATTTTTTTAAAAACATCTGCTGTATTGTATAGTATAAGTTATTCGAAGTTGCAGTTGCCAACTGTCAAAATACATAAAAATGAGGACAAAACTGAAAGTTTCTATTGATAAAATAGTTAAGTTTCGTTATTGCACCTGCACGTGGTCATCAACTGATGTGAATGACGTCACACGTGTTATTGTTGTGTCCTTGATTGCAGCGAGAATAAATATCTCTGATTTTACTTATCTGGTGCTTGAATGCTGAATGAAACCAGCCCACTTCCGCGTCGTGCTAAATGGTGTCATTTGTGCACATAGATAATAATTGAAAACAATAAAACAGACAGATTAAACGGGACAATAAAAAATGTACTTATTTACTTGCACTTGCAAGCTGTGTTTATAAATAGCCACATTGCGCCCTCTATGGTTGAAATGGCGACGTAACGATAGTGTTAGAATCTAATTTTATTTAGCTCGTGCAATGACTAGATTTTTTTACGTAATTTACTGATATTTTGACACAAGAAATAGTGTTATTTGTTTTTTTAATTTAGGAATTTAAAAAGATAAAATTAAATTCGGTTAAACTAGTGTTAAATGAATGTTGTTGTTGACACAAGATGGCGCCACTTTGTTAGAGTGCTTCTATACGTCTCTCGTGTGATTTTTGCAATATTTAATGTAAAAAAATAGTAATAATTGAATAAATAATTATTTTTTTTTGAAAATTATATTCATTTGAACTAAAAATAATAAAAATTTATTTATTTTAATATACGTTTTATTTATTTTCTTAAAAATTTAAAATTATTCGACTGACAGATAGACGGAACAAAACTGGATCGAATCCAACCCGTCCCACAATCCCCCGCGCACACTCACTCCAGCGGGAAACATCCGCCATTCGAATCAAAAATTCAATCCCTGACCACGATGACGTCATCCAAAACACAACCAAACTAAAAAATTCTACTCATTAAATCAAACCAAAATAACAATTAACACAATCCAAAATAAACAAAACGAATTTAAAAACCATCCAAACCACCCACGCCAGCCCTCGCCGATAATCGACGTATCACAACACCAGATTCAACCCCAAAAACGTCACTGCAGTAACCGCAGCGAGCGCCATATTGTTTCCGTGGTCGACTCGGTCGTGTCTCAGCACAAATCAGCCGCCGCACCAAACCGGAAAAACCATCAAAAGGTGAGCAAAAACCCCTCGAAAACACCCAAAACACCTCAAAAACGCAATCCGCACGCAAATCTAACCCGAAAATGATTTTTTTTCACGAAAAAGCCGCAAAAATGGGCGACATCGACAACGATTTCATGAATTTCGCCAAACCGGAGAAGAACGCCGGAAGTCACGAGTCCGACGACTTCGAGCAGGTCGAGGAGGCCGAGGACGACGATTTCTGCATCACGTCGGCCAATAACGACTTCGCGCACAACCTCAGCTCGACCGACCGACCCCTCGTGACCCTGGACGAAATGGCGACCCCCAGCGCCCCCCCGGCGCCCCCCTCGCTGTCGACGGTGCCCGAATCGATGAAATTCGACGACGACGACGACGACGACGAGCCGGAGTACGAGCGTCAGTACTCGCAGCCATCGGCGCCCAAGAAGGACAACCGGAAGAAGTCGATTGAACCGGAAGTGGAGGCGAATGCGCCGGATTTGTCGCCGTTTGACACGCTAAAAGGCGCCGATTTCGCGTTGGAGAATTTGGATCCGTACATGGCGGTGTGTCCGCCGAAGCCGCCGACACCGGAAGTTGAGGAGAGTGTTCCGGAAGCGCCGAAAGTGGAGTCGGAGGCGCAAGAAACGTCGGATAACGATGTGTCATCCACGTCGAAGTGCTCGTGTCCTTTTAGTAAGTGTTTGGGGAGATTTTGTGACGTCAGATGAAATGGGGTTTGCGTGGTAATTGGGATAGATTCTGACGTCATTTTGGGGATTTTCCTATTTTTACTCGTTTTGGTGCATTGTTTTTGGCGTCGCGCCAGAGCTGTTTTGCGGTGTGATGTAATATAATGTTACGTGGGTTTTTAAGTGGAAAATCGGTTTGTTTTGTGGAAATTAGAGCGAAAATGGCGGATTTGAAGCGTGATGTTGAGTCATCTGCACTCGGCATTGAAAAATCATAAATTTTTTTTTAAAAATCGCGGTTAAAACATAAAAAAATATATTTTTTTTAATGTTAAAATTAATTATAAATAAAAACCGATAAAAAATTTGATGGATTTGGGTCTAAAACGAGGAAAAAACGATGAAGAACGGCAGTTGGCGGAAGCAAACAAAAAAAAAAAAAAAACATAAACAACCAAGCCGCCATCATTGAATGTTTCCAAGCACAGCCGATAGGACTTTTAGAGCGATTCTGATTGGTCGTGTTATGACGTAACACCAGCCCCGCCCTGACTTCCAACGAATGAGAAAGCCCGTCTCATTTGAAGTTAGGAATTCCCGCAAGATAGCGACTAGCATAGAGAAAAGATGGCTGCAGACACGACATTTGAAGCGAATTCGCGCCAATGTGAAAACAATGACAACTGCTCGTGTACGTGCATCGTATTGTTCGATAAATAACGCTCGAATGTGTGCGGTGACGTGGTTTTTGAGTGAATTCAGTTGCTTTTTCTCTCCGCAATTTGATGTTTGCTTCCTATCTTTACGTTTTCCTCTCTTTTCTCGACTTTTCCTCGACTAAACGTTTGGCTTACAGTAATTTAACGCTCGAAAATTAAAAATAATTAAGTAATTAAGTGGTTTTCAGGCTGTTACGCATTTTTTTTAAAATTTAAAATTTTTTTTTTGTTTTTTTTTGAATTTATTTGAATTTATTTGAATTTTTAACGTTAAAATTTGCTTTTTTTCTAATTATTTCCAGGTGCATGGTTTAATCCTCAAAATCTTGATCCCAGGGGTAAGTTTTCAGTGCTTGCTTGATTAATTACTAAAAAAAATAAATTTTTTTGAGGTTTTTTTGGTTTTTTTGAGGTTTTTTGAGGTTTTTTTGATGTGGAAAATGGTGGGAAATTTGTATTTTGACGGTTGGTTGTCATGGTTACGCGCGTGTTATTGAATTTTATATTTTTTAACGTTTTATTTATTTATTTTTTTTATTTTTTAGGTTGAGGTAAATGACACGCAGGTGCTAATACAAAGAGGTTTTGTCGATTTGATGACGAATTAATAGAGAATCGAAAAAAAAAGCGAATTTTTTTTGAAAGCGAAACCGAAAAATATTTGAAAAAAAATTCGAAGTTTGTTTAATTTAATAATTATTAACGTTATTTGTTGAAAAATATTTTTTTTTTTTGTTAAAAATCGATTGGAAACACGAAAAAATTGAATCAAAACACATTGCGCCATGTTTGGTAGTCGCCATTTTGGATTTGAGTCGCAAACAGCTTCAAATGGTTGTTCGCGCATGCGCGGATTTTTTTAATTAATTTTATTTTGTCTGGAAAAATGTTTTCCAGAATTTAAAAAAAAAAAAATTCGGTTTTCGGTTATTTTTCGATTTTTTGGGGATTTTTTTCGAAACTCGACTGGAAATTAATAAAATGGTTTTTTTGCGCATGCGTAGAATTTTTAAAATAAATTCTACCTCATCCAAAATTTAAATACTAAAATTTAAAAAAAAAAAAAATTTTTTTTTTTTCGGTTTTTTTCCGGGAAAAAAAAAGAAAAAAAAATTAATTTATGTCGGATGATTCACAAGTGGACTGGAAAGTCGTCGATTCGATGTAATCGCGAATATTTTGGCAGATACGAGGCTTGGCACGTTGTCAGCGAGAATTCTTGTCATTACTCGCTGAGGACAGATCAGCTTGAAAGTGCGCGTGCGCAGTTCGGGCGGGCACGTCTATTTTTAGACGACGGGCCCCGCAGTCCTCCATTTGCCTTCACCTGTGCTTAGCCACATTTTATACGTTTTTCACCTGTCCAAAACGATGTTAAATCGAACCGCAGCGTCGTAACAAACAAATATTTCTATTTTTGTATTTTCTACCCAAAAAAAAAAAAAAAAAAAAAAATCGCGACCGATCGATTTTTTTTTTGTATCTAAAAATCAAAAATTATGCCGAGCATTAACTGGGAGCCAGGTAAGTTGTTTTTAATTCAGATTTTGTTAGTTATGGGGTCGGGAAAAACGATTTTGATTTTTTTTTTTTTTTTTTGTGTGTGTGGGTTTATTTATGTAATCGGCCTTGACCGGGCGCAATCGGTTAAAAGGCGATAAAGGTGAAATTAAATGCGATTTTTTTTTTTTTTTTTTTTTTATTTTGATTAAATTATGTAATTTTTTTATTGGTAGGGGGTGATGGGAAGTTTTGATTTAATCGTTTTTGTCGATTTTGAGCGACCGATTTTGAGTTTCGTCGTTTAAAAATCGATATTTTAAAATGGCGGCGGTGCGAGGCACAAACAAATGACGTCAGCAGTCAAATACAAATTTTGAAGAAAAAAGTTTTAAAAATGATTTTGTATAAATGGGTTTTGGGTGTTTTGGGATGTCACGTGACGGGATTTGACCAATAGGATAGTTTTTGGGCGATTTTGAGCGATTTTTGTGGATTTTTTGTCAATTTTGAGCTAATTTTGTTGATTTTTCGTCGATTTTGGGCGATTTTTGTTAATTTTTGTCATTTTGAGCTATTTTTGTCGATTTTGGACGATCTTGGGCGATTTTTGTTAATTATTCGTCGATTTTGGGCGATTTTTTTGTCGATTTTGGGCGATTTTGAGCTATTTTTGTTGATTTTTCGTCGATTTTGGGCGATTTTTGTTGATTTTTGGGCGATTTTTGTTGATTTTTGGGCGATTTTGAGCTATTTTTGTTGATTTTTCGTCGATTTTGGGCATTTTTGGGCGATTTTTGTTGATTTTTCGTCATTTTTGGGCGATTTTTCGTCATTTTTGTTGATTTTGTCGATTAATTATGTTTTGTTTTGTTTTTTTAGTTGTCGATTTGGTGTATTGGAAAGACCCGAAGAAGAGTGGACTGGTGTTCGCCGGGATTTTGATAATTTTGCTGTCGCTTTCGTATTTTTCGCTTATTTCGGTTCTCGCGTATCTCACTCTGGCGGTGCTAGCTGGGACCTTGTCTTTCCGCATCTACAAAAATGTGTTGGCAGCGGTGCAGAAGTCGAACGAGGGACACCCGTTCAAGTGAATTTTGATTTATTTTCGGTCCCCAGTGACCTCATTAGCATTTTTATAAAAAAAGAACAAAAAAAAATTTATTTTTTATTTTTTTTTAATTTTTTTTAGGAAATATTTGGAGCAAGATATGGTGATCTCGAGTGATCAGATCCAAGATGTCACCCAGTCGGTCGTGGTGCATACAAATGCTGTGGCGCATGAGTTGCGCAGATTGATACTCGTTGAGGATTTGATTGATTCGATAAAGGTTAATTTGGTTTTTTGGTGTTTTTTGTTGAGAAATTTTGTTTTATTAATTTTTTTTTTTGGTTTTTTTGCAGTTTGG
>JAQFXT010002915.1:0-10596 GCA_034683725.1 Strigamia crassipes
CGTATCTTTAATATGTCTAAAAATTCGATGATTAACAAGTTAACCATAGTTACGCGGAAGAAGTAGTTTATCAAGTTACGAGTAGTATGTCATCAACAGGATAAAGAGCGAGGTCAAACTAATATCAATGGGACGATTATCAACGATATTGGGAATTCAAGTTCAGCACGACGACAAAGAGATTCACTTGCACCAGACCAAATACATCGAATCAATCCTGATGCAGCACGGAATGGAGGACTGCAACCCAAAATCAACACCAATGGACCCGCAACAAAACCTGGACAAACATGAGAAAAGCACAGAGATCAACCAACGCGATTACCAAGAGCTAATTGGTAAAATAATGTACCTCGCAATAAATACACAATTGGATCTCAGTTTTGCGATGAGTGCATTGTCACAATACAATGCAAAACTCAAACATATGCACCTCACCGCACTCAAGAGAACATTGAAGTACCTACAACAAACGATCAATTACAAGATCTCATACAGAAATAAAGAACAAAAATTACACGCATGTACAGACGCAAGTTGGGACTAAACGGCCGACTCAAAATCATTTTTGGGCTACATCGTAAGAGACGGAGAATTGTTAATACATTGGAGATGTAAAAAACAAAAAAACATGTCAATGTCCAGCACCAAAAGCAAGCTTCACACGCTATCCGAGGGGATCAAAGACATATTGTGGACAAAACTATTGATGAAAAACATGGAAACCGAAACAATAAGCGATGCGATGACCATTTACTGCGATAATCTTAACGCAATGCAATTGCTACAGAGTAGACCACAAAAAGCGCGTACAAAATACTGTAATCGCAGATTGAACTTCATCAAGAACGACATCGAGCAAGGACACATTAAAGTGGAGCACATCCCAGGCGCAAGTATGTTGGCGGACTTCTTAACCAAACCGCTCCCTGGACCGACACTCGAGCAAGCACTGATGGAACTCGAGATAGGTCACCCAAAAAAGAATTGACAGACCGTGAGAGAAATTTGTTGGACGTACGATTTACGGTCGTCAATACGCTGTCATCGGGGGGGGGGGGGTGCTGAAGAAAGAACGTCCCATTGGGCAATGGGGCGTACACCAATCGTTATGATTACAACCAATTACAATACGTGTATAATCTGTATAAATAGCATGATTCTTTTATTTAATAAATACTTTCCAATTAGTAATCAGTCTCTTGTATTGATTCATTACACATTACAACAAATAGGTCTAACAAAAGTCCAATAACTTGGACTATTTGGTAAATCTAAATAGATTTACATAAGGATCTTTGGTAAATCCAATCTCAATAGATTGGATTCTCTACAAATATACCAAAATTCCTTTACCGAATGGTAATGGTATTGTGACAAAACCAGAAAGTCAATCAACTACTCCAAATTACCATGATTCAAGATAGAGATCCGAAGTGCAATCCAAAGAACCACATGCATCAAACTGTGACGGTTTAAAATCGTAGTTGTACGCTAAGTTAACACCAGAAGGCGCGTTTGCAACTTCTAGCATTTAAACAATACTAAAAATGAAAGGAAGCGACTGCTTTTCTTTCATTTACTGATTCTTTCGGAAGAAGAATAAAATATAAACTTCATGTTCACATAAGTTTATTATTTACCTGTAAAACGTAACTATCTGCATCGAATGATACAGATTTATGCCACCAGACAAAGGTCTTCAACACAACGAATTAGGATTAATCCTTAGGATTAACGTGTGTCCTGCGTATCCTAATCTGGCAGACTCTTGTGTAGTAAAATTTGTGGAAATTGCCCAAAAATGAGGTGGAAAAATTCCAAGCCGCCAGGATAAATTGTATAAATTCGCCAAAATATTATATTCTTGCCTTGCAGTAATTTTTATGCACAAAAATCTAGTGAAGAACCACACTCCTAATGTCGTAATGAAAGCTTGAATATGGTACTAAACTAATGCACTATTGTGTTTCTTTCTGCATGGGCGCCGCCATCATGGATTTCATATGATGACCTTGACTCATGTTGTTGAAAAATTAAGTGAAAAACTGTCCTGCACTGCTTTGTGCTAGTTTCAAATTATGTTGTATATTTGAAATAAAAACTCACAACAAAAAGGTCCAATAATGTTCATAATATCCAAATAATACACTACACAAATAATTGCAGCACTTGTGCAATACTTAGTGGCATAGAGAGTGACCAAAGGCCAGTGACAAAGCAAGTGACTAAAATGTATGGCAGCTGCCATTAATAAGCAATAGGCAGTGCCATCTGGTGACAAAAACTTATAACTGTACTAATATATAAGCGCCATCTATAGATAAAAATTAACAATGTAACAGAGAAAAATGATACATCCTTGTATAAATGGTGCCTATGGTAACAAATAAAATACAAGTAAACACAATGTTATTTACAATGTAGAATAAATTGGACGAATAAGCATAAATACATCATAAATACATCCTGGGTATCCAGTGCCTGTATCGTCTGATTGGAAGGATTCCTAGAGCTAATGTTCCGATTGGAACATGAGATAATCCTTATACTGTTCCCAGTATATAAAGAGGTTTCCAACTGGACATGCCCCCCCTGATTGCTTGCTTGAACTCTGAACTATATGTAAATATACGTTGTACCTATCTAACAAATAGGTACAGGTTCCCTCCAACGATGAAGACGCCTGGCTCTTACCGGTGGCCAGAAGCCGTTATGTACGTTGCCAGTCCTATCGATTAATGCCGCTATACGTACTGAACGTTCCCGAGCGTGTGCTCTATGGCGCGGTACAAACGGTGAAGCCGCCACATATATTGTAAATACCGAGTAGATGCACGACGAAGAATAATATTGTAATGTGATAGTAACTCCCTGTTCCGCTTAACTCAAATTCCATCTGAGCCAGATGAAGAAGAGCACTAAGCGTGACCGAATCCCCAATCTCTCCGCATATAGCAGTAAAATTTTCGACACCGACATCTGCTGGGCAAATACCATCTGAGTCAGATGACGAAGAGCCCCGTACCTGTCCAGCTCCTTTCCCCCTATTTTACACAGTTTTACCACGAGGTTATTCCGAAGCGAAGCTCCCGATACAAGTTGCTAAACCATCGGACCCTTACGTCATTGTGACAGTACAGCAAGGACTTAACTCGGATGCCAATCGCAAAACACAAGATGAACCACCCCATTATTTGAATTAAGTATCGCTAGTCATTGTATAACTTTATTACACGTTTAATCGCATGACCAATTGTCGGCATAGAACTTGTACAACTTTTATATCTTTGAAAGACCCAGATAACTGCAAACGCAGCTATATCTGGTTAACAATAAATGTAGTGTTTTGATAACTAAACAACTCATTTCTCGCTCAACTTTCAGTCTAAAGATTTACACTGATTTTGTGACTGCCAGAATCTCTGACTTGCATCATTGGACGCATGTACAGGGCTAATAATTTTAAACCCAAAACGTCTTCGTCACAAAACAAATGGCAGCCAGTAGATGCAACAATCAACCAAGCCAGATGCGATCCCAATCCGATGCAAGACGATTCCTGAAGCAATAAGTTGTTACATATTGTGCTTGCTTGTGTTATTTATTCTTTAAATTAGTAAACAGCTTCGAGCTCTACTCTGTTAATGATAATTGTTGATTTGTAGCCATTTGTTGGCCTATTCCCATGTATAAGTATTGTTTTGTACATTGCCGGGGATATTTCATGCCTGAATTACTCCCCTTAAGCCAATAAATTGTGTGTATGTTTTGATAACTTTGTGTCCTATTTATTTATCTCACTAAAATGGAATGCAAGTTTGATATCTCAGCTTTTGGTTAAAATGTCTAGTTGAGGTTATGGTCTGGTGAACTTAACCCTCTGATGTGTCATTTTCTTCGAAATACACACCCCAGGTCGACATCGTCTCAATGTGCCAGAACTTTCCGCCATTTTCAAATTTTACTGTTTTTGCGCTTAATGCTTATTGTTCGCGTCGTTTTATTATTACTCAATTTAATATTGATTTACTGCATGTAAAAAATAAATTATTCTGTTCTTGTTTATTTGAAACTACTTGTTTCTTTATTTTATCTACCCATAGACAACGGTTATTGAGTGTAAGATCGACAGGCATCTCAACAGCATTGTTGATTGAATTTGGTATTTAAATTTATTCAATTTTGCATTGTTTAAAGCAATTAAATAAGTTGATCAAATTCTGATTGTTCTCAGTATTATCTTTAAAAAATAAGATGGTCTTAGGTTACTTGATTAAGCAAAGTTAATTACCATATTCTTAGCTAATTGGATAAGAAAATGTATCGATTTCCAGAAATGCAATTATGATTTCATGCGAACAAACAGAACATTTAAAATTGTAAAAAACATGTTACACTCTTTTTCCCAGAATTGAATGCACCTACTTTTTCTTCTTTACCTTTAAATCTGCCTTTCAATACCAACAAATATTTTTGATTACCGTAAATGCTTTGATAAAACAACCGCACTCTATTGACAGAATCTAAATTTTCCCCGTAATTTAGATGTTGAATTCTATCAATTTTGTTAATTTAAACATTTCTTTTAGCGCTCTTGATTAACTTGGACATTTATTTTAGTTGTTTAGATATTGAATTTATTCATTTTGGTCAATTTAAATCGCGTTGAAAACAGGGGGAGGAAGTGGAAAACTCAGTAGTTTAAATAAAAACATCAAAAACCGTCAAAATACATCAAAAAAATGGCAAATTACATCCAAAAAAATGTAAAATACTGTGAAAAATGATCACAAAACATCAAAAAATGACAAATATTGTGGAAAATTATCCAAAAACATCCAAAAACCATTAACAAATATTACAATTTTTCAACAAAAAAGTCAGAATAAACAAAAAATACAATGACTGCTTAAATTATTATTCTACCTTTACTTACTGTAAAGTTATTCTAATATATTCAAAAGCATGTCATAGAATTTAAACGATATCGGAATATGCAGGATGAGAAAGTGTCATCCCATCGTCATTGTTTTTTTTCCCTCCAGTCGTTCATTCGGCAGTCTTTTAAACCGGACCACGACTACCGCAAAGCTCCCATGCAACAAAATACTATAGGGTTATTCCTACAGTAATAACCTATGGGGTGTACTATAATAATTTGGAACAAAACATCGTAGTACACCTTTTAGTATGTACCTATATGATACTTTATAGTATGTACCTATATGGTACCTTATAGTAAAATTCTATGTGGTATGCTATAGTAAAATTATGTATGGTACCCTATAGTTAAAACCTGTGCGGTATCCTGTAGCAAATTCCTGTATGGTATCCTATAGTATATTTTATGATGTGCCCTTATGTGGTATACTATATTCTGATCCTGTACAGGTTAAATGAGTGACACAATTTGTTTAGAAATTGTTACAAAATAACAATACAATAAAATACTCTAATCAGAATAAATCTAGTATACCTCCAGTGGATTAATTTTTATTGAAAAACATTTCTTGAAAATGCAACATATCTTTAAGATATGATTAAAGGATTCATAGCCTCAAATTAAAATTTATCAAAATTGAACAGACTTTCTTCACAGACTGCAAAATTGTAAATTTAAAACAATTTATGCAGTGTGCAACTTTAATTATCGCAGATTTTTTTATACTATCTAACGCATTGTTGCAAAACACTTATACAATCTAACATATTGTTTAAAATCACCAAACCAGTATTTGCTTGTGATGTATTGACACCACTACAAAAAACCATTTTTGCTGTATTGTTAGTCCAAACAAACTAAAGGATTGGCTGCATTCTGGTGAGAATGCAGCCAACTAAAAACAATAGAGCTTCTATTTCTTCTCCTGTCAACAGTTGGTAAAGATAAACAAAGTCAGCCATCTTGGCTGGAATGAAAAAGCAACAAAATATGGCTGTCTTTTGGGCATAAGACAGGATCTCGTCAAACTTCGACAACCCGCAAAACCCTTTTTCGACATAAAATTATTTTCGGAACCCAATGTTCAAAATTTGTTACTTATGTTTGATGTCACTTTTGTAACTGTTACTTAGCATTCACACATCCTAGATACTTGATTTATTTCTTAGATATCTAAGTCAAAATATGGTTTTTCTTATCAAAATTTATTTAAAATTAATTTTTTTATTGGCACCCATTGTGAAGACAATGCAACCCATTGGTGCACAGATCACCTATACAATCTAACCCATTGTAAAAAATTATTTTAAAAATTTAAATTAAGCAGCAAAAAATATTGCGTAGCATATTCAGTATTTCGCTGTAACAAGTTAATCTGTTAAGTTAAATATTTGCAGAAATCAATTATGAAATATTATTTTAATCACAAAATTGCAAAACAGTGTTTCGAGGCAATGAAATTTACTCAATTCTATTTTTTTTTTAGCTATATTTGACAAACATCAACTTACCTTCATTGCCTAGCAACAAATTCGTGAAGCATGTTGGGAGTTGTGAGCGCTTAGACCAGGCTCAGTTGGCTCGTATCAGACGAAGCAAACGGAACACAGCAGTCTAGTACATGCACGCAATCAATCAAAAATGCTCGATTAAATTCTCACCAGACGTTCAACACTATCAGGTATGCCAGTACAACTACATAAAAAAAAAAAATTTCATGCAATTAATAGTTAAGTCAAAGTTCTAGCTGTAATTATGTGTAATTATGTGCATGATATGTCAAATGTTTATTTTAAAAAAATATAAATTTTTAAGATGAATTAGAAATTTTTGTTGTTTTGTTTTGAATAAAACAGATAACAGGATGACATTTTCCACACTGGCCACTTGATGAATTGTTTGAATAACAGGTAAGACACACCCATTAATGAAATAATCAGTATAATTTGTTTGGTTTTAATTATGACAGCAATAAATTAAAATTAGATTTTTTTTTGTTTTTGGTATTGGATAAATTACATTGGTAAAGAATAACACTTTCTATTTTTAAAATGGGAATGTTGTATTAAAAAACAAACAAATACTTTTAATCAGCTATGAGTAAACAAATTAAATGTACAGTAAATGTACCTATGGTTGTATGCGGGTGCATAATAGGCAAAATAAAATTTTGGTATTTATGTTGTGTTTGGTAGTAAAACCAATTTTGAGAATTCTTTAAATTGCTGTTATCTCAAAATTATTTTAAGTATTCCCCTAAATTAATAATATTTATTGGTTTAGTTGATAATACTTTTTGAGTATTTTCCCTTTACGCTTAAGGGATTGGAATTTCCGTTTCATTTGTTTTTATTGAATTTTCATCTATTTATTGAATTTTTTAAATTACTACTTCTTTTGCGTAACATTGGTTAGTTAATCACTTCTTTTTACTCGACATATTAAAGGTACGCTAATAAAATGTTTATTTACCCAAAACGTTTTCGACCATTCACGGTCTTCCTCAGTGGGTTGAATTTTTTTGCATTTGCGACTTCTGCGGATTTGGGATTCCTGTGGATTTGGGACTACTGCGGATTTAGGACTCCAAAAATATTAATAGACTAAATAAAAATTTTATTTAAATTTATTTAAATTTTAATATCTGCGGATTTAGAACTTTTTTTCTGCGGATTTGGGATCTGCGGATTTGGACCTGCGGATTTTGGATCTGCGGATTTTGGACCTGCGGATTTGGGACCTGCGGATTTGATCCTGGCTGCCGGAAACATAATAAAAAAAATTTGCGATTATTATCAATTAAACCGATAAATATTATTAATTTACAGGAATAAGGGAATAATTTCAATTTAAATAACCAAAGAATTGTGAAGATGAATGTGACCCGCGCACTATTGACAAATTTTAGATTTAAATAAAGTCGATGTACAACCAGAAGATTAACGGTACATATATATATATATAGATTTTCTTAGAATTGTTTCCCATTGGAATACCATAAATACAATTTTAAAATTAGTAAGAAAACATATAAAATATTAAAACCAATCTTCTTGATATAACTTTTATAAAAACCGGTCGGAGTATTTGGAAAAATCAATTTTATGTTCTCTTTCATTCGAAATAAAAATTGTTTGATTTCCACCATTTTTATTGTACAAAAAAAAATTTTTTTTTCTTCAAAATTTTCATTAAATTTTATTTCTGTACGAGAAGCCAAATTTTATTTCGTCTGCAAGTGCAGCGGAGAAGCAAATAGTAAACAACCATTAAATTAAACAATATTAAAATATAAAAATAAAGCTCAGAACTTCCAATTTCCATTTATTGTCTCAAATTATCATTACAGACATAAAATCTTAAATTTTTCCACACTATTTAATACCCAACACCCATAAATTGCAACATAACACAACATCATGCCCTAGTTTTAACATTTTATGTAAACTTGTGCAAATTTATAATCAAAACAGTGACATAAATTCATACCTAATGATCTTGTCAACCAGACTTTTAATATGAAAATTGCCACTAGGGTGTTAACCAAAAACACTTTTAATCAACTTAATCAAGGGTATCAACCATGCAGCACGTAATTATAAATTTAAAAAAGTCATTTTATGGAGATTATGCTGCTTGATTTAAAATGGCACCAGAATGTAAAGTTCAGGTTTTAGTGTTTCCAAGCATGAAATCTCCATTTTGTTTGGTTTGCAAATAAATTGCTGGTTGAACTTCCTTTAAATAATTCACAAAACGATTAATTGTGGTGCATTTTTACTCTTTAACTATTTGTTTCTTTGTTTCACTCACCAAATGTATTTGTTTCTTTGTTTACTCACCAAATGTTTATATTTTTCAATACTAAAACACGTTTAGGGATACAACAATAAATCCTTTTACGACTTCCGGTTGGGTTTCACAAGGTTTTGGCTCTCAATTGGATTAAGGTGCTGAACTAACTACAAACATTGTTTGGTAGTAGCCAATGTTTACCATCGTATTTCGCCTTTTTTCTTCCAATGTCGGTCAACGCTGTAACGCCATTTGCAATTAGTTCACTTAGCCGTCACCAGAGAATTGCAAAAATGAAACGGAAATCGTGGAAATTTAAATTAAAAATTAAACTTTAAAACTGCAAATACTTAAAATATTTAAATCTATTATTTATTTATTTATTTATTTATTTATTTTTATTTTTGCGGTGTTTTTCGAGCGATATTTTTCAATTATCAAAGCGTATCTAAATGTTGTGGAAATTGGATACAGATGGCGTGTTTAGTGGTGTGACAACGCAATTGTTGTTGTCATAACCACGACAATGAATAGCACTACGTTTGCACATCAAGCACAAAGGTTTCACGAGGCGAAGTGAACTCGCCTTTATTTATCCCGGACGTTTACTTTAAAGTGTTTCTAGTTGAATGCTTTGAAAACAATTAAAAATAGCACCAAATTGAATAGAGAATGCTGAGCGGACAGTTTAAGGGTGTCACTAAAATCACCTTTAATTTTTCGTTTTAAAACAACAATTTTTCAAACATTTCTAAAAAATAAAACGAAAAACGAAAAAAAAAAACGAAAAAAAATTTTCTGTCAGAAGTGGGGTTCGAACCCACGCCCAGATAACTGGACTGCGACCTAAACGCAGCGCCTTAGACCACTCGGCCATCCTGACTGATGAAAGAAACGTGTTTAAATATCGCAACAAAACTTAATGTTTATTTATTAAATTTATTTTGACTGACGGCTTTTATTTGTGCAAATAAAAGTCAAAAAAGAAGTGAATTTAAAGTGACATCTGGTGCTGAGAGTTAGACTCGTTGAGGCGTTGAGAGAGATGTGCATCAACGATTTTTCCATTTGCTCAACACCTAAATCACATTGTCCTTTAATTTGTTTTCATATCACTTGGTTTATGATCTCTCCTTTATTTTTACCGTATAAATCGATTAATATGAAGTTTATGCTGTCATTCATGTATTTTTTTAGTGCGTTATAGTAGCCAATTGCCTCGCAATATCCATATATGAGAAGAAATGTGTAACATAAAACCTAAACAAATCTGCTCCGTGTATGAGAGTATAATGAGAAGTTGCAGTTTGAAAGTTTTCATCAATTAAATTTTATAAAACATTTAATTTTAATGCAAAAGCAATAACAATTAACAATATGACAATCCATGCTTCTACAATTTCTCTCATAGTTCTCGCCAGATGGTGTTGATATTACAATACAAATGATTATGGCAGCAAGAGTAAAAGAGCAATCAATCAGGATGTGCAAGCAATGCAGCAACACGAATTCTGGTGTTTGTAAATGGCATTGTGCCCATAATGTTAAATAGTGCCACAAGCAGAAGCGCTTATACTTGACTCAAAATGCCAAGAGGATAAAGATCTTATGGTATTAAAGATGATATGAAAGATTTTATCTATAAAAATAAAGATCGGCAATTTAACTACAGGTATTCACATGGTTGAAAAATACACTGCAATTTGTTACGTTCTCACTTCTACCATAGACATATATTAGATGGACTGCGAACTCGTGAATTGTGGGTAAGAGGTTAGTAGCTAGAGGAAGTCATGTGATCCTAACGCAATTTTGCTTCCGGTTGCTGCTATGGCTGCCTGAAATTTGAATTTTGA
>JAQFXT010002916.1:0-10596 GCA_034683725.1 Strigamia crassipes
AATTTAGCAGTTTCTTCTTCCAATTCGCGCGCCATCGCTTTTATTTCTTCCGCCTTTGCTTTAACGTCGAGTTCGTCATCTCGGAGAAGCTCGTCTTCATTCTCCAACTCGGTAATATCCGTATTGCCGTCGTCGTTCATCAGAAGATTCTCTTCGTAGTCCAAAGTATTATCGTTAAAGTTCGCCATTTTTAGTTGTCTAAATTTATTTCGCGAGTGGAGTGATGTGTTGTCTGCTTGCAATGCAATACTGTATTAAGTCATCAACGAGGTCTCTGTTTATATGAAATAACTCTTAAGATTGTCTTTCAAACGTATCGTGATGAACGTTGGACAAACGTATCAACATTTCTAATCCGGAGAAGTTTTCAAACGTTATCGAAACAAATATGGTCAGGGCTGAGAAAATAAAAACCTGAAAAATGTCTGTCATATTTTTTAATCAATGAATTATCACATTACAATTTTTTTAAATATTCAATCAATCAATAAAAATAAAATGAATTATCACGGTACAATTTTTTAAACACGATACACAATATATATATTTTCAATAAAATTAAAATTATCAGTTTCAAAAAATATGTCAATAAGGTACCACATCATATTTATCTGGTAGTTCCACTTTTAAACTGGGCAACACATCTTTTAGTGGTGTCCATGAAATGTCAATGACACCATCATCTGTTTTCTTATCAGCTTCATTTTCAGAATCACTATCAAATAACATATTAATTATCAAAATTAAAATAACTTCATTTAACATTGCCTATTTTGCTTACCATAATTCTATACGTGTCATCAATCAGCTCATCATCACAATCTTCTTTCTTCATTGCTGCTTCAATTTCAGAATTACTCTGTAATTATATATTTCAAATAATGACCATTTAAAAATTATAATTATAATTAAAATATAAAATGATAACTTGCGTGCGAGCGCATGTGCTCATGACCGTGCACACAGCGCGTAAATTTTAGATGGATTTTTACATTTTTAAACCACGAATATTAATTAATGTGTGAATTACTCATAGTTGTTGATAGTAATAGAAATAATGAAGTAAATTCCTACCGTTTGGTGCAATTTTAAAACCAAAATTGATGCTCCTACTGACTTGTGAGTCTCATCTGACGCATGCTTATCAATTGATCATTCCAGAAAACTGCATTATTGAAAAGGTGGTGCACTGAAATAAAGCAATGGGATCATTTTGTTTTTTATATCATTACATAATATAAACACAGTTATATAATAAGATATATTTTATTTTACAATGATAAAATACAAAAATAACTAAAATTACACAAAACACTGTTTTAAAAAAAATATTACTACACCATAGGATACCATAGTGGGCACACCATGGTGTAGTGGTACCCTGTTTTTTGTCACGACCAAAATAAAATCAAACATTGGATAAATTCATTTCCAAGCTGGGATTTTAAGTAAACACGTTTTACGATGGAAGCTCGTGAGTCAGAGGTTTGCTGGAAAGCACTGAAAAAATTAGCAGGAAGCACATTTTACTCAGACGTAAATAACTCCCCAGCAAGAATTGAAGGTCGTAGGAAGAGTTCATGTTATTCAACAGAGACCAAAAGGAAAGATGACGTAAATATTAATTTTCATTTACAGCTAATTCAACGGAACTTTTAAACACAGACAAATCAGAGTTGGGAAGTGTGTGAGGACAAATTTAAAAGAAAAAGAGTCGTTGAATACAAATTTTTTTCTATGTAAAAGTTCTCACTTACAAATTGAAAAAAAAAAAAAAAAATTTTCAAAGGGGGAAAACCCTTTTAGTGACTAAAACGTCTGTCATTGGCCAGCCGTTTCCTTTAGGGTAAACTTCAAACACAAACGAGACTCATTCAGCATCAAGAACAGAACACGATGAACGACAGTAAGTAAATTTCTATTTTTGAACAAAAAATATATAATTTTTTCACACTTTTTTATTTATTTACATTATTTTACATTTCGTATTTTAGAGGCTAAAGGCAATCAATACATTGGAGGCGACGCTATAGAATCTATGGGTGTGTACATTGATTAAAGGTCAAGTGCGCTGAGTGTATTTTCATCAAATTCTGAAAGTAAACAATATAATAAACCTAAACTCGTTAATAAAAAAGTGAATTGTTGTATTTATGATGTTAAAATAACAATAACAAAACCCTGTACTGAAAACACAACTCGATGCACTTGAGCTTTAATCAGCACATGTTATCGCTTGAGCCGTATTAATTTTTTTGTTTCAATTGTAGGAAATATGTATAAAGGTGATGGCTTTGTCGCGATTAATACACAACCGAAAGATACTAAAAATCCTATTGACGGTATGTTTTAGTGTAAAGTGAATTTACACCAGTTTCTATTTTTAATAGCTTTTATTTAACTTGACATCACAGTTTGTTTGTGTGGTTCAACTACTAGCGATGCTAGCGCCCTCTCTCTACAACTTTAACTAGAATGAATGCCAAATTGATAGATTTAACTGTAAAATTGCATTGCCTTCGTAGAAACAACAAATTTATATTAAAGCAGGATTCCAAATTTCTAGTTTGGTTGATGGTCATGGTGTCCAGGTTCGACCCTCTCCAGAGGGGAGCAGGTCTAGGCCGGTGATTAAAAAGGTGCGGATTGGCATCAGAGACACTCTTAGTGTTGATGAAATGACTTGAGTCGAGATTCAGCGCAACTATGTACAGTTTCACTCCTAACTAGGAAGTTTCTTTTATTTTTCCAACTAGGGCTTTTATAACAGAAAATCACATGACCACATGTCAAAACCATTAAAATGCAAATCTTCACAAGGAGGGGTAAAGGCACTAAAAAATAACAAACTTTCAAGATTTTAAGACAAACAGGTGATAATCTATGCGCGGGGAAACTTCCTTGCATAAATTATGCGCAGTTAAACTGTTGTGACAAGGAACTTTTTGCACTCTGTCACGAGGTCATCTCTATGCAAATGGTGCTGAATTCGAATTTTGAAGGCAACGGTCACAGGGTGCACTAAAAATGTGCAGTAGTAGTGCACTCCGGTGACGATATAAAGCAATGTGAAAACCTTTACCCAAAAGATGTAGTTTTAAAAAAAAAAATTATTTTTTTTTGCAGCTATGATTAAGATCATTATCCATGTCGAAGATGATGAACCAATGAAAGTGCGTTTGCATGCCGATAAAAACAAGCTGTCAGACCTTAAACAAAAACTCTTAGCCGACAAATGCATCGAGGGAGATGTCGAAAATGCAATTTTCAAAGTAAATTCAATGCACATAATTTTTTATTTTCTAATATTAAAAAAATTAAATTGTTTTTAAACAGGATGATGATAAGATTAAAATCACTCCCAGTTATCCACTGAAAGACAAAGACAACGTTTACGTAAGCTTTCCTATGTGCCTTCGTTAAAGGATTTGTTGAACTCGAAGATTTAACCGAAGACACAATTAAATTTCAACATGATGTTCAGTTAATTATATCACTACCTTTTTACAACTTCCATTGTATTTTGTACTCATCCAAACTTAAATATTAAACATTATTTGTTTTCAATAGTCCTTGGGTTCAATTCATCAAATGTTATTTGTCCATCTATCCTTCCACTTGTACTTTTATATAAAAAAATTCAAATAAATTTTTTTTTTTTAAGTCAACGTTTTCTAAATAAATATAAAAACTGTGGAATCATATAAATTGTTGCATTTTGAAGAATTATTTTGCGACTAATTACCGATCATGGTTAACTACATCCCCAAAGGTCAGTAATACTGATTTGATGGTGCCATCATGGTGCCATCATAGTGCCATGATACTTCCGGATGATGCAAGAGTGGTTCACTGTAAAAAGACAAACTTCTTGTTGCAGAAGAACAGGGCTGGACTGGCTCGGGGAGATACCGAGAAATTCCCAGCTGGACTGGCCCAGCAGAATTCCGGTGTAGTTTCTATTATGTATATCCTTTGATATGAACACTTATACTATTATGCTTTACTTCACTTAGGATGCCATTACATTTCTTCCTAACTCATCATACAAAAAACAACTAACGTCTAGTGATGTCATACACAACCCGATACATTAACCTAACACTACAACAGGTGGCCGGTGCAAGACCAAGCTGGCCCGGCGAAATACCAGGAATTTCCAGGTACAATATTTGTTTCTAGTCTAACCCTGCAGAAGAGTCTTACAAGAACCAGAACCAGACAAGGGGGTTGGCCCTGTAGACACTTCTGGTCACCGTGCTGGCATTTAAGGAATGGCAGCAATACTATTCCCAGTGCTATAAACGGCACATCGACTAGAACAATGGCAATATTGACCTCGCGGTTAACACTACCCGCATGGTCAGCATTTTGGCCAAAGGTGCATGATGAAAACACCACACAAGCTATGCAAAAAGGCATAAGACACTGACCCCTAAACATCTGCATAAACGCTACTAAGCATTTAAACCAGTCATTTCTCGTATGTGTCGTGCTTCAGGCACCATTTCTGACCATATGGGTCAAGATGGCATCTATCTACTCACAATATCAGTTAGATCAAATTGACTTAAATTTTTTTTTTGTTCTTGGATTTTTTTTTAATATCTACTTTTCTGTGACGTAGTTATCTAAACAAACAATGCCTTATCAATTTAATCATAAATGATAAGCCGTTTCTTGGGTAAACTTCTAACACAAAGAGAACGCGACCAGCATCAAGAACAGAACACAATGAGCGGCAGTATGTATTCTTTTATTTTTTAACCACAATAACAACTATCTTACATTTTATATTTCAGAGACTGGAAGCAACCAACATGTTGGAGGCAACCAAAACGTTGGAGGCCACCAAAACATTGGAGGCCAGCAAAACATTGGAGGCTCCAGTATGGAATTTAATGATTGTCTGCACACACTATCGCTTGCGCTGTATTATTTTTTGTTTTAATTCCAGGACCAATGGCTATGGGTGATGGCAATGTTTTAATCAATAATAATATTAAAATTTCTAATGTCGGTATGTATTAATATAAAGTAGATTTACACAAGTTTCTATTTTTCTATGTTTTAAAGGCTTTTGTTTTGTTTATTAACTTGACAACTTGTGTGTTTTAACTACCAATATTGCTAAGGCCCTCTCTCGGCGACTTAAACTACAATGGCTGCCAGATTGCTGTATTCAACTGTAAAACCGCTTCGTTTTTATTGACAAAGGCTTCAAAAAATTCAGAAGCCAAACTAATCCTGTTCAGAATAAGTCTCTCTACAAGCCTGTATCTATATAGTTTACATTTGGTTTAAAAAAAAGGACATTTTTATACAATTTTTTGTGCAGTCACAGCATGCACTGTAAATGTGCGTTAGTAGTGCACTCTGGCAGCGATTTAAACCGATGTAAATGCCTTTGTGTTTTTTATATTTATTGTTGACAGGTACGATTACTGTTTATGTCGATTGCGAAAATGAAGAACCATTGATAATGTGTTTGCGTGCCGATAAAAACACGCTGGAGGACTTGAAACAAAAACTCATAGCCGACAAATGCATCAATAGAGATCTCGAAAATGCAATTTTCAAAGTAAACTCAATTTTATTTTCTGATATAAAAAAATTAATATTTTTTTCAAACAGCATGGCCACTTTAAAATCAGTCCGAGTTACATATTAGACAGCGGCATGACGATTAGAATAAGCTTTCCTATATGCCATCGTTAAAGGATTTGTTGAACTTAACCGAAAACACAATTAAATTTCGACATGATGGTCAATTAATCATGCCAATACTATTTAGCCAACTTGAGCAGACAAGGCTTCTCTCAGTCTCAAGTAATTTGTACTCATCCGAGGTTAAGTATTAAAGTTGATTTTATTACTCTACAATTCTTGGTTTCAATTCATTATTACACATGATGTTCTAAAAATGTCAAAACATAGACAAGCATTGTGTCGACATGGAGTGGTGGATGTAGACTCAATCAATATGCCATTGTCCGAATTCATGGGCCGTTCAAGGTACTGGAAATAGCATTACTGTCCATTCCATAAGAGTGCTGCAGGACCACGGCTCTTGTCTTGTGCTAGTCCTTGCAAGATGTGTCTCTGGACAGGAAGTTAGTCATTTTACAGGGCCCCGTTAAATGGGGGGCGAAGCGAAGGCCGGCCCCGGGTGCCAAACTGAAGGAGCACTAAACTAGGGGGTGCAGCGAAGGCCGGCCCCGGGTGCCAAACTGAAGGAGCGCTAAACTAGGGGGTGCTAAAGGCAAAACAGCCAAATTCCCCTGTGGATTAGGTTAACTTAGGGTGTCAAAGGCGCGCCCATGCACATTAGGCGGCACATTTTGGATGAGAAAAGCACCACCAAGCCCTCAAATTGTGAGTGTTCGGCTACGGTCACCACATGGTCAAAGGGACGACCACGTGTTGATGGTCGCAACACACGATTTAGATGGAAACAAGCACACAAGACGCATTATTTAAATGAGATCTACTCTTTATTCAATAGTGTTGTCTAGGGGCCAGTGCACCTATGTGTAATTATCCAGTTTGCACAGAGTCCTCGACTCCGTCCATTGTCTTGATTGCTGACCACGAGATTGTAGATGGCGTGGCCAGCGAGTGCCTGGTCGATTGTCTATATGATTGGGCCGCGCAGGACCCTGTGGCTCGCAGGACGAGCACGCAGAGCCAAAGATCGCTGTGCATCAATTTGCAAAATTTGAAAAAAAATTTCCGAAATTTGGAAACATTTTTGAAATTTTTGGGCAAGTTTGGTTAAGTTTTGTGAAATTTGAAAAAAAATTGTGACATTTGGAAAAATTTAAGTAAATTTCTTATAACCATGGGAATATAATTAATAAAATTTTTTAAAGCTTTTGGAAAACACTACTTTTTTACAACCTCCCATGTATTTTGTACTGATCCGAACTTAAGTATTAAACATCATTTGTTTTTAATAGTCGTTGGGTTCAATTCATCAAATGTTATTTGTCCATCCACCCTTCCACTTGTACTTTTATATAAAAAAATTCCAATAAAAATTTTGTTTTTCAAGTTAACGTTTTCTAAATAAATAAAAAAAACTGTGGGATCATATAAATTGTTGCATTTTGATGAATTATTTTGCGACTAATTACCGATCATGGTTAACTACATCCCCAAAGGTCAGTAATACTGATTTGATGGTGCCATCGCCATTAACCAATAGCACGATACTTCCGGATGATGCAAGAATGGTTCACTGTAAAAAGTCAAACTTCTTGT
Source organism: Strigamia crassipes (assembly GCA_034683725.1). Taxonomy (NCBI): domain Eukaryota; kingdom Metazoa; phylum Arthropoda; class Chilopoda; order Geophilomorpha; family Linotaeniidae; genus Strigamia; species Strigamia crassipes. The sequence goes on from JAQFXT010002916.1 coordinate 7,264, forward strand.
TGCAGAAGAGGAAGACTGGACTGGCTCGGTGAGATACCTAGAATTTCCCAGTAGCGTGTGTTGGACTGGCCCGACATAAACGCTACTAAGAAGTTAAACCAATTTTTTTTGTATGTGTCGTGTTTCCAGCACCATTTTTGACCATATGGATCAAAATGGCATTTGTCCACTTACAACTTCAGTTAGATCAAATTGACTTAAACTTTTTTTTTGTTCTTGGTTTTTTTTTTTTTTAATATTTACTTTTCTGTGATGTAGTTATCTAAACAAACAATGCCTTATCAATTTAATCACGTGCGTACAAAAAAAAACGCGTAGTGAGTAATCATAAATGATGGGCGGTTTCTTGGGTAAACTTCTAACACGAACAGAACGCAATCAGCATCAAGAACAGAATACAACAAGCGGCAGTACATCTTTTTTTCATTTTTTAACCACAATAACAACTATCTTACATTTTATATTTCAGAGCCTGGAAGCAACCAACACGTTGGAGGCAACCAACACGTTGAAGGCCACCAAAACATTGGAGGCCAACAAAACATTGGAGGCTCCGGTATGGAATTTAATGATCATCTGCACACACTATCGCTTGCGTTATATTATGTTTTGTTTCAATTCCAGAACCAATGGCTACGGGTGATGGCAGTAAGTAAATTGCTATTTTTGAACAAAAAAAATACGAACTTTCCACACTTTTTTTTTACATTATTTTACATTTTATATTTTAGAGGCTAGAGGCAACCAGTACATTGGAGGCGACGCTATAGAAGCCAAAGGTGCGTACAATTATTAAGGGTTAAATGCGCTGAGTGTATTTTCATCAAATTCTGAAAGTAGACAATATAATAAACCTAAACTCGTTAATAAAAAAGTGAATTGTTATATTTATGATGTTAAAATAACTATAACAAAACCCTATGCTGAAAACACAACTCGATGCACTTGCCCTTTAATCAGCACGTGTTAACGCTTGAGCCGTATTAATTTTTTTGTTTCAATTGTAGGAAACGTGTATAAAGGTGATGGCTTTGTCGCGATTAATACACAACCAAAAGATAATAGAAATCCTAGTGACGGTATGTTTTAGTGTAAAGTCAATTTACACCAATTTCTATTTTAAAAGCTTTTATTTAACTTGACATCACAGTTTGTGTGGTTCAACTTCTAGCGTTGCTAGCGCCCTCTCTCTACAACTTTAACCATAATGAATACTAAATTGAAAAATTCAACTGTAAAATGAAATTGTATTTACTGATAAACGCTTTTACCCATTTTTGCTCTCAGATGGGATGAACATACACAGAGAGTGAGAGACAAGTCTGCTTTGGTTTAGCCAAGATGGCTAACTGTTTATTTCCTTGTCAACTGTTGTCAGGGGAAAAGATGGCGTTCTATTGTTTGTAATTGGCTGCATTCTCACTAGAATGCAGCCAATTCTTTAGCTGTATTGTTTCGGGCTAACAATACAGTAAAGATGGTTTTTCTTGTGGTGTTAATACACCACAAGCTTAAATTCTCTACAAGTCTATATATTTATTTTGGAATAAGTTTGTAATATATTCCCAGCCCTGATTTCTTTAGAAACATACATTTTGATAGGTCTCAACATGCTGATTCAAAAAAAAAAAAATTGATTGGGACGCCAATATTTACCCAGATATGCGGAGATAAACTATGGCAATTCCCATTGAACAAGGGCGGGGAGTGTTTTGCAGTCTCCTTAAATCTAATCTTACTGTTTTTTTTTAGTGAAACCACCAACACAAAAATTTCAAACTTCAATGGCATCAATAAAAAAGAGATAATATTGATTACCCTAGATATCTCAGTACCTATTGGCATCCCAATAGATTTTATTTTATTTTTTGAATTAGCATGCCGAGATCTATCAGAATGTATGTTTTAAAAAAAATCGGGGCTGGGAACATATTCTACACCTTACCCGAAGTAAGTTTTTATTCGATTTTCTGCATGGCCACAGGTTGCACTAAATATGTGCGGTAGTAGTGCGCTCCGGTGACGATATAAAGCAATATGAAGGCTTTTCCCCAAAAGATGTAATTTTCAAAAAAAAAAAATTACTTGTTTGCAGCTATGATTACCATTATTGTCCATGTTGAAGATAATGAACCAATGAAACTGTGCTTGCATGCCGATAAAAACAAGCTGTCAGACCTTAAACAAAAACTCATAGCCGACAAATGCATCGATGGAAATGTCGAAAATGCAATTTTCAAAGTAAATTCAATACATATAATTTTTTATTTTCTAACATTAAAAAAATTAAATTGTTTTTAAACAGGATGATGAGAAGCTTAAAATCACTCCCAGTTACCCACTGAAAGACAAAGATAACGTTTACGTAAGCTATTCCATGTGCCATCGTTAAAAGAGTTGTTGAACTTGAAGATTTAACCGAAGACACAATTAAACCTCGGCATGATGTTCAGTTAATTATATTACTACTTTTTTACAACCTCCCATGTATTTTGTACTCATCCAAACTTAAGTATTAAATATCATTTGTTTTTAATAGTCGTTGGGTTCAATTCATCAAATGTTATTTGTCCATCCACCCCTTCCACTTGTATTTTTATATAAAAAAATTCAAATAAAATTTTTTTTTTTAAGGCAACGTTTTCTAAATAAATAATAAAAACTGTGGGATCATATAAACTGTTACATTTTGATGAATTATTTTGCAACTAATTACCTATCATGGTTAACTAGATCCCTAAAGGTCAGTAATACTGATTTGATGGTGCCATCGCCATTAACCATTAGAACGATACTTCCGGATGATGCAAAAGTGGTTCAGTATAAAAAGACAAACTTCTTGTTGCAGAAGAGCAGGGCTGGACTGGCTCGGCAAGATACCGAGAATTTCCCAGTAGCCCGTGTTGGACTGGCCCGGCAGAATACCGGTATAGTTTCTATTGTGTATATCCTTTGATAGGGTTGAATAAAGTCCCATTGAACACTTACACCATTACGCTTTACTTTACTTAGGACGCCATTACACGTCTTCCTACCGCATCACACAAAGAACAACTAACGCCATCTAGTGACGTCATGTGAGTGTTTGGCTACGGTCACCACGTGGTCAAGGGGACGGCCACGTGGTGCTGGACGCAACACACACTTTAATTACTAAAAACAACACAAAGACGCACTATTTAAATGAAGTATTAACCCTTTATTCAATGGTGGTGTCTAGGGGCCAGTGCACTTAAGTGTGGTCTCCTATTGCAAGCGGGTCGGTTCATTTCCTCGAAAATCGTTTCCTCGAATTCGAGGAAACGACTCGTCTTTCCGCGAATTCGAGGAAAC
>JAQFXT010002917.1:0-10593 GCA_034683725.1 Strigamia crassipes
CAGGCAGGATACCAGCCGCCGCATAAAACGCGTACATTAGTGACTTGTAATTTTCAATAAGATTTCCAATAAACAAGTCGCAGTTTCTGGTGAAACTGGGTCTTTTATATCCATGAGGGATTAAAAGTTACCTCTAATCATCCAATAGGATTGATTTCCGGTTGGAATTTCATCGAATCAGAGGGGTTGGGGGATTATAAGTCAGGTGACTTTTATATTCCCCCTTGATGACGTCATAGGGGAAAATAACTATTTTCCCCTCTAGTTAATTTATTTCATACTATCACTAGGATCGTGAATTTAGTTAACTTCACCTTTATTTAACAATAAATCTGTATTGTTACAAGAAATAATCATTTCTCGTGCGAAGCAATATTGTTAGTTTGTATTTCGCGCGTTTCAACCGATACGCGCTCTGGTGGCAATAATTGGAACCATTTACGATTTCCATATCGTCACAGTATAAATAACCTAATTTCACCGGAAATCATTGCTTGCTTGCTTACCTTGTGATGATCTGTAATTGTTAAAGATTTAAATATTGCCAATAGAGCGCACTATCAGTTTGTTTCGTGCAAAGTTTGAGTTGTTATAATTATAATAAAATATATTATACATTAAGAGAAATAACTATTTCTCCGGAAAAAGAATATTTACTAAATAAAATACAGTGAGTTTAACAGAATTCAGCCAGCTAGTTGAAATATAAAACTAGTGTAACCAGGGTAAAGTTAGTCATTTTCCCCTGAGACGTCATCAATGGGGGATTAAATGTCACATGACTTATAATCCTACTCCTGTCCTGTTTATCCCTTTCTTATATCGTGTGATTAGAGGAATTCACAAGGTTTATGTTCCCATTGGAGCATTGACTGACACAATGTGTTAGCAAAAGCATATATACCTTATTCCCACCCGGAAATAGACGCTTTGAATATTTACCCAGAACTCGGACTATTGTAATACATTATTGTACCTATCTAACAAATAGGTAGTTTCCCTCGGATAACAAAGATGCAAGCCTTTTCCTGAGGCCCTTGCCGACAAGTCAATGCCGCTCCTGTCGAACGATGCCGCTATGTGTACTGATCGTTTCCGAGCAGACGCTCCATGGCACGGTATGTGTGGTGAAGCCACTATGTGTGTTGCCAACCCTGTACATGGAGTGACATGCGTAGTGATGAAACATAGTTTTGGCACCTGCAACGCAAATACCAATCGCGATCGATGAGGAAGAGCATTGTGACGATGTCGACTTGGGGTGGTTAATTCGAGGGAAATACCGCTTCAGGGGGTTAAGTTCACAACACCAAAACCTTAACCAGACCATTAACCAAAAGCTGAGATATCGGGCTTGCGCAAGTGTTAGAGAGATAAATAAATAAAGACAACAAACATTTTAACCAAAATATAGACACATTTTATTGGCTGAAACGAATAAATTCTAACTGAAATTATTCCCGGCAATAGATTTTAGCAATTATACAATGACTAGGCCTACATATGGCATAAAATAATACTAAAACTAACAATTAGAGCTCAAAGCTCTTTATAAACTAACTGAATAAAACAATATAACTTCTTAAATAATTACGACTTCTTGATTCGTCTCGCATCATGGATTCTAGTCATTGTCATAATTGTCCTTTGTCCGGTCCACATGTTGCCTAGTAACTTTAGGCAACATACATTGTAAACGTATTTTAATTCTCTAATTAAAGATCCACATTTATCACAATGTTTATGATTATTATTATTCAACACTGCAAGAAAAACTAGATTTCCCTATTGTTAATGTTAATTAAATTTGAAGTATATTTAATATTTACTTATTGTAAATTAACTTTACTTATTTTGTGAAATTTAATATTTCACTTCAACTTTAATTTTTTAAAAGAACGCTTTTCAAACTAATTTTGAAAATACATTTCCAAAATTATTTTTATTTTTTATATTATCTTTAATTCTCTGTAAAGTTCTTGCAGCAACTAATGTAAATACATATTTTAGCAATAAATTTAAGTCAAATTGAATGCAAAAAAACTTTTAATTTCCAATAATTTTACAGTTTATTTTTTTCAATCAAAATAATTCATTTACAAGAAGATAAAATATGATTCAAAATAAATTTAATTGAAATTTTTGTATACTGTATAAAAAATATGATTCACAATTAATTTAATTTTAATTTTCTCATAAAAAATATGTATAAAAATATGATTTATAATTCATTTTAATCTAATTTACAAATTGATTTTATTGAAATCAGATATTAAAAAAATTTAATTTAATAAATTAATTCAATTTCATTTTTCTATGTCAGTAAAAAATTATTTATAATAGATTTCATTGAAATCAGATATTAAAAAAAATTTAATTGAATTCATTAATTCATTAATTCAATTTCATTTTTCTGCGTAAGTAAAAAATTCTATCTTATGAAATAAAGCTTGTGAGAAAAAACAACGTGCGCGACGATGTAAAACAACTAATGGTTCCGCTCCAGGCCAACTGCATTTCATGGATGTAAAGACTAAAAAAACACGCTCTGTATTTGTAGGAAAGTAAATAAAACATGTATTTATTCCTTTGCATAAATACAAGCGCATAATAGCGCACTGTAACACTCAAAAAACACACGTGAACCGTGTCTACGACGAAGTAAGCCTAGATGCTTCGGGCAAAACAAATCTTTTATACCCGCCTATCTACGGAGTCACCTATGGCTCAATCAAAATACACAAACATCAGTATGTACACTCAACACTTGGCGCCCCAGCATGGCTACCATACACAATTGGTATAGCACTACGGAAGCCCTAATCCGACATACCAAATATGTATAGATTTAGAAACTTAACGTTGTAAATTTCTTGTAAATGTCTTGTTTAATTTAACATTTAACTTGCTTGTAAATTTAATGAAAATGTTATATTAAATATTAAATTTCAATTGGATTTAAATTAACATTTACAAGCTTGTTAAAGACAAAATAACAAAAGAAATTTACTTAATTGAAATATTTGGAAATCTATTTTTTCTTGCAGTGCAAACAATAGATTAATTATTGACATAGATTTTCTAAGATGGCTGTTCATAACAGTTTTCCCCCCTTTTCCTAAATTAATTGTCTCTGTATCTTTGCGGTGGACGAGTCTCGCGTCGCGGTCAAACCGGTAATGATTCTTGCATGGGTAAATTATCCTTAGCTTGCTCCAGTAGATCCAGTTGTAAGGATTGCAACCGCGTGGTGAAGTCGACCGGATCAAGTGACGAGTGACGCGAACTTGACGATGTGGATTGAACTTGTCTGAATGGGACCTGATGATGCACAGGATCCCTAGATATATAAGTTTGATGAGGTGAAGATGGTGAGACAGATGTACTCAATGATGGATGTGATATGAGATTCGTAGGTGACAATTTTTCTGCTGTCTGATAATGGGTACTAGGTGTTAATGGATGTGCTGACACCAATGACCTAAGTGAGTTGATAAATAAAGGGGTCATATTTATATTATTTTCTGACAATTGCGTTGCAGGGCTAGTGTGTGTGTGTGTGTTGGCGCTGCAGATGGAGTAACTGCTCTTATTGGGGAAACTTGAACAAGAGCCTCCTGAGCATTTAAAGTACATGTGTACTGCAAGCCTGGGGCGACTCCTGGAGTCCCCACGATCCGGGAAGTAATTGGCCGGCTTGACTGCATCGCCACAATACCTTTACCATCTGGTAAGGGAACTTCCTGTAAATGTGAATCTAACTTATTCCCATTGGAATAACAAGATTCGGTTTTAGTAAATCTTTGCGTATTTACTTTGTGATTAAGAGGGTTTTTTTAGTTTTAGCCGAAACTAGAAGTTGAATCAGATTCGATTTAACACGCAACTTCATGGTGTTTGCATTTCTAGATTTATTCAAATTTAGATGCTGTGGTTTGTTATTTCAATTCTTTCGAATTGAATTAAACACAATCCAAAGTAAACCTATTTATGTTTACCACATACTTACCATTCGATTTTTCTGAATTAATAATTAGTTAGAGTGGGAGCCTGTTGCAGTTGGCAACTTGGAGAGAAAAATGACATGTTGTCATTTCTTTCTGGTCCTAGGCCTGCATTTGGCAGAACTTAGATTTTATGTATTCCATTGCAGAGGAGTAAACGATGCAACAGTTCTGAATCAGATTTAGAAGTCGACAAACTTTATTCATTTTGACAATTGGGAAATGTTGCCTAGTAACTCTAGGCAACATACAATGTAAAGGTATTTAAATTCTCTTAATAAAGATCCACATTTATCACAATAGGTGCGTTCAAAGTAAAATCGATTTTGCTGATTTTGCTGATTGTTATGATTTTGTTGAATCTTGGAGATCGGAAGTGATGATTTTGACGTCATAACATGGAAATCGGGTTTTCGGAAATCCGATTTCTGAAATCCACCTTTTGGGTTGCTTTCGTTGATTTTGTTGATTTCCTGAGAGTGATTTTCAACAAAGGTAGCAAGTCAAAACAGGAAGTTGATTAAGTTCAATCTGCGCATGTGCAAATGTTGGATTCTGGGGAAAATTTTAAGGTTGTTCAAAGTTGAAATCCGATTTTCTTGATTTCTGAAAATCAAGAAAATCAGGATTTCGGAAATCGATTTTACTTTGAACGCACCTAATGTTTATGATTATTATTATCCAAACAATACATCAATTATTGACATAGATTTTCTAAGATGGCTGTTCATAACAGATCGACATGTGTATTTATAGTGTGCGTTTGTTTTATCACGGTACTTTTAGACGCCTCAAAGGCGACGGTTATGCAGGAAACATACCGCCACGCAAAGCATATCTAGGGAGACTAATTGGGGTTAGCAATCAGTCCATAATATCAACAATTCAGTATCAATTCTATTTCGAATTTAGTGTGCAAGTTGTGGTTTCTGATGAAACCTGGTCTTTTATACTGGTGGAAGGATTAGAAGTTATCTTTAATCCTCCAATAGGAATGATTCTAGATGGAATCATCCAATCACGGATTTAATCTCTGGTTTTATCGAATCAGAAAGGGTGGGGGATTATAAGTCATGTGACTTTACATCCCCTCTTGATGACGTTAGTTTAGTTTATATTATCAACTAACTGTGGTGAATTCAGTAGAATTCACCTTATTTTTAATAAATATCTTTTTGTTCAGGAAAAATAATGATTTTTCGCACCGTATAATATTAATTTATTATAACGATCAAATTTCGCGCGATTGCGAATCGATTGCGCACTCTAGTGGCAATAGTTAAGTCTTTTACGATTACAAATCGTCACAGCGTTATGAATGGCAATGCTATATATGGTATATTATTTTATCTCTCATAAACAGCCGTAAATGCATAAATTTAACTGGCGTCAGTTTATTGCGACGTTATTCCAGTACTGTGACAACTGGACTCAGTTGTGTATGCCGAACCCTGCCATCATTGTGACAATGCAGCAATGACGTAACTTGGATACCAGAATAGAACCCAAAAAATCACATCACACTGCAATGAGTATGCAATGTTTCAATACTCTCTTTAGCTTCTTGCTGTTGGCTAAACAAAGTCACTGTTTCACTTAGGGCGTAACGGCCAAAAGATTGTATAGCGTTTTGGTATTCTTTATTTAGCCAATTGTTGGCGTAACTTTTGTGTAACTTTCCTTACTTATCAGAACCTGGCCATAATCGCGATAGCAATTATACACAGCACCAATAAATGTCATGTCTTAATAACGTATTGTCTGTTTGCTGTACATAACTCCTCGATTTACACTGATGAGCCTTGTAACCGAAACGGTCAATATACGTCATGCGATGTAATCTTAGATCCACCAGATCTAACCCCAAATCGACATCGTCACAAGTGTAAGTATTCAGTCCAAAATAAGCAAGCAAGCAATGATTTTCGGTAAAATCTGACTATTTATATTAGTAGATGGATAAATTGGGGATTATCAATTCGCCGATGAGTGATTTCTTTCAAAATCCCTCCAATCGTGGGGTTTAATCAAGAGTACTCTCATTCCGGGAGTAACTTTAAGAATTAGGGTTCAGGTGACCTTTAATTCTCTCTATTTGATGACGTCATTATGAAAAAGAAAAGATAAACACACTTGTGTTTTATCGTTTGTGACTTCTATACTAAAGCATATTCCTGTAGAAAAATGTTACTTTTATACCTGCCGTTTTTATGTAGCAAGATATTACTGTTTTGCGCGCAAATTGCATTTGCAATTTGAACTTGGCGCGACTTCTGCAGGTAGCGCACTCTAGTGGAGATGTTTGAAGTCTTTTGACAAAACGAGATCGTCACAAACATACGTATAAGCAGATGTTATTAGACTAATAGACTAACTTTTATATGGTTACATCGTTCGGGAAATTTAAATTTCATGACCATCTTGTAATTAGAATTCCCATTTTCACATTGGAATGCTGAGAAAAATAAATTTAAAAAACTGATAGTTTTGGTTGTTATGAAATCTTAATTAACTTACGACTAGAAATTTGTGCGATTGGCCAAATAGCAGTTTCATAATTTTTTACTGTCAGGTTAAATCTAGATTTTTTCTGCAAATATAATTGCTTTATAATTTTTAATTAATGGTAGAAAAAAAGGTGTAAACATTTACCACATCAATGAAAGCATCCGTTACGTAACTATGCATTTCGAAATATTTTAGGTTGTAGTCCAAACGAAGTTCAAATCGCCAAAATGGCATAAAGATACTTTCACACTGTTCTGCATATTCTACATTATTATACTTTTTTGCTAAGAAGTTGTTAAATTCTTTAGTAGTATCTGGTAAGATGTAAACGTAGGGAAAAGAACCATAAGCTATTTCCATCAAGTGCACAGAGACCACCGTTGGTTCGGACATGTAATACAATATTCGATCTGCAGTTTGGTAGATACTTGTCAAAAAGGTCAACATGAGTATCACGAAATATAGAACGGGCATAAATTTTTTCTTTTTGTTAATGTTTTTAATCTGCTTGACGAATGAAGGTATTTCCATCTGCTCTTTGAGTGCATCACGAATAACACGTTGGAGTTTCTTTCTAAGTTGTCGATTTGATACGTACGGATTCATTTAGTATCTATTTTTTTTCTTCAAACATAACCTGTACAGAAAGTTGAAAAGAATTTAGATTTAGAACAAAGTAACATTAACTGAATAAATCAAATCAAACAGTTCAAATAGGAAAGCTTTAGCATATTTATTTTAAAATACCATATTAGCCTGTAATCTACAGTAAGCTTCGAAATATGCTTGTGATAAGGCATTCGGACATTGCTGGCATGGGGAGTGCCAAGTAGTGCTGGATGCTGATCACAAATGGAAAGAACTGACCAGAACATGTTTTGGTTATTTGGTTTATGACCTTTTATTCAAAGTAGTTGTCTAGGGGTTAGTTCCAGACAGTGCTTTCCAACTTAGGGTATGTTGCCATACACTCATCTATGTCAAGCAGCGACCATGTGGCCAACAAGGATTGTGTGGGTACCAAAGACTGTCATCTTTAGTGCGCCGGGCATTACCCGGACATCTTTGACCATCTCAGGTCACGTCATTGCTTGGGAGAGTGGACATGGTCGGCCACACAACCCATCACACTGCCCTTTTGGGGTCTTGTGGTGCCCGTCGAAGGCACTTTCGTTTCCGCTCTGTGGCCAGTGGTAAGTCTGACCACTTCCGGCCAGTAACGCCCCGTTCGTGGGTGTTGCTTAAGGCGGACATCATTGTGGTCAGTGTTTGCAAGGCGGTCACATGCTGATTACTGTTTACAGGTTCGTTCCTAGGGTGTTGTGCACTTGTGTGATTTTTGTTCTGTTGGCACCTCCTCCCCCCCCCCCTAGTCAGTGAACAGTTGCGAAGGGATGCCGCGTTGCGGCACCCCCTTGTGAGCTTCTAGCTTGGCAATGTGCCAAGGAGGCACCAGGTGAGTCAGGGCTCGCTATAAGCCAATTGCTTAGAAGCATAAAGTATTAAATACAATGGAAAAGTGCATAATAACAGTTAGGAACAGCTTATAGCCTATATGCGCCATAATAGCGTGTTTGGCTTGCCAAACTAAGTCAGTATGGCATGGCATGCCATAGAGATATTTATAATGGCAGAAAGCCAAAGATAACATTTATTAGTTGCCATATGTTGGCAATAGATGGCGCTGTATAAATTATGCACAGAAGAGTCTAAGTTGGCTCATTGTTATTCACGAAGTAGACTCTTCCAGCTAGCTGCTGTAAGAGAGCAGGCAGAGCCGAGAGAGCTTACTCTTTTGGAGAGTGTCTGGCTAGGACAGCACTTTGGGTCCTGCCCCAATTGGATAGGCTTAATAAGAAACATTGGGCAGACTATAGTGCAAAAGCAGACTTTGCACATTTTAGACTATATATATTTGAGTTAGTCCTATTTTAGGCCTAACACATTTAATGTGCAAATTCCAAGGTGGGAGGATAAGACACATTAAGTTAGGTGGTTTACTAGGGTATTCCATTAATATTAGTTTCTTTGTTTTCTTTTGTTTAATTCCTTTGGTTAGGTTTAGCTTTGTCCAGTTTTGCACAGGGTGCATTCTGGATTAAATTTGGTAGTGGTGTACAGGGTACACATCCGCCTTAGGTTTAAGTTTAATCTAAGTGAACTTGGGCAAGTGGCTCAAGTCCCTGCCAAAGCAATAAAGGCAATTGTTGTTTATTTATTTATTTCATTTTGTTTTGGCTTAGGCGCCATTACTGTTTAGCAGTTCTTAAACTGCAGATTCATTTAACAAACTTCCACTGCACCACGTATATAAGGCCATCTTTTTCCCACACCTCTGACCAGTGGCGCCCGTGTGTTTATCACACGGTGTCCCTACGGTAGGAACGGGCTTGACTTTTTAATACTAATCACAAGGAAGCATCCTGATCACGAACACACTGCAGGGTGCGTCACTGACATCAATGAACAAGTCGTGCCAATTGTGCCAACTCGTAAAGTTCATGTTAAATATATGTGTGTGTCTAGCACTATTTCTGTATAGTATTTGATTTGTATTTTGTTTGATAATATGGTACATAGGCAGTCCTTGATTTGAACGTTATTAGAACACAAATACTGCACAAAAAAATTGTGCGCTGTTAATTTAATTATGTTTGTACGTGCGAAAATCATACTTCTAAATAAAATAAAAAAATCGCATTTTTAGCGTAATGACAACATGAGTCTAAGCCATTCGGCGTTGCGTTGGATACAACTCAATTTGACTTATTTTTCAATCGACTAAGTGTTCTTTTGGTTTGCAAGTAGCAATTGTCAAGTTTAAATCTAATTTTGATTACCTGAATTCTGGATTGTAAAGATGTTTCCACAAATGGAATAGAAACAGCTGTAGCAAGACCTTATTCCATTCATCAGCTTGCCTACGTGTGTAGTACAAACGTGTGATTTTTTGACCTAATTTCTCCGTGAAATAGAAAAACAAATCGATTAAGGTATAGTAATTGTTAGTCCTTTAATTACTATCTAGAGCACAAAAGACCAGAAAATTTAGAAAAATTGAGCTGGCATATAAATTTTTCAAGAAGCAATTTGCTTGTGAGTTTTATAATCAATATTATGGCAAGGTTCATTTCTAAATTAGTGAAAGATAGAAATGTGTGACGATGTCGACCTGGGGTGCCTATTTCGAGGGAAATAACGTCAGGGGGTTAAGTTGTGACGATTATCGGCTACTTACAACCGCATCCCAATCGCAATGGCAATCTACCAGTAACATGGGCTGCACAGTGCTAATTTAGCATCAAGATACCGGGCAAACTGTAGTTATGTGTTCTCCATAGCATGACACAAACAAACTGTTGTACAAGCTCGAGGGTTGCATGGCAACCACAATTTGTTATGATGATGGCATTGTACAGTTACAATGCCGATACATGACACTAATGCTTATTTGTTTTTGTAGCATTTCGTTACTTGTTGATACTTATGATTGTTGTATTTTAACCAGCACAGTAAAGAGGGTTACCTTTCACCAAAGCAAAGTGAAGCTATTTTATTTTCCGAACTCAAGCAATAGCAATTGCACTGATATAGTACTGACCAAATAACTAGTTTGGCTATAAGCTTTTAACGGGGCGCATGATATAGCGCGAAAAAAGGTACCGCAAAAAATTATATTGCAAAAAATTATATCGCGAAACGATATACCGCGAATTGAAACAATCGCAAACTGTAATTGCCACAAGCTGCTAATGTTGCGAATTTTTTTTTTTAACATAACAAGCACTAATAATCTCGTTCGGCCACTTAAAAGTGGCGTTTGGCCACTTAAACGTAGCGTTTGGCCATGAAATAGTGGCGTCCGGCCAATTGTTCGGCCGTTCGGCCACGAAATAGTGGCGTCCGGCCAATTGTTCGGCCGTTCGGCCACTTGTTCGGTCGCCACTATTTCATGGCCGAACGCCACTTTTAAGTGGCCGAACGGCCGAACAAGTGACTGGACGCCACTATATCGTGGCGGAACGGCCGAACAAGTGGCCGGACGCCACCATTTCATAGCCGAATGCCACTTTTAAGTGGC
>JAQFXT010002918.1:0-10590 GCA_034683725.1 Strigamia crassipes
ACCAAATGTGATTATAAACTTATAAAGTTTATTTTATAATTAATGTGACTTGATATGACAGAAAAGTAGATATTTCATACACTTTGTTCATTTATAATTTTAATTCATTTTGAGGTACTAATTTTGATTGAACTAATCGTTTTCGGCCAACTGGTGGTTGTCAAATCTCTACTGCGGTGTTTATGAACAATTTCTCAAATTATTTGTCTAGCGTACATTTATCCACTTATAATATAATTGCTTAAGGTTTGTGTAGTTTCACGTTTCAACTTAGAATTACGACATAACATAAAATCACAAATTAAAAAAAAAAAAAATCTCAATGACATCGACAACCAATACTCTTTAGTCAGCCATCACAAAATAAGAAATTTCAAATTTCAAGAAAAAATAATTAAATTTTTTTAATCATCTGTGCCGTAAGTTAATTTGATTCCGTGTATTGTATTTACTTCCGACGTATACATAAACCAAAACTAGCATTTTTTAATTACTCAACATTCAGATAAATTCCATTAACTCGTGATTTTTTTTCCTTGCAATTTAGCACGATCGCTTTAAAATTAAAATGTAATTCAACACTGAAAAAAAAAAAACCAAAAAAAAAAAAAAAAAATATATTTGATTAAATTTAAATAAAAAATTTTCATTAAAAAAAAATACCCGAGATATTTCTTATTCATGCACCAGTCGACTTACAGAAACCCTAAAACTGATTTCTAAGTCGATAAATTACTGCATCGTAATATAAAAAAAGAAAATAATAAACAAACCAGTATACAATTTATTCTCTAAAATTTTAATCAAATCCAACACACTTCGCCAGCCACCTGAATTCAAAAATTTATATTCATGAACATGTTTATCCATTTTTATTCCAAATCCTAGTCCATTTCACTCTTTCCATTTGTTTTAGTCGAAAAGGAATTGGGCAGTAGAGCCCCTCATTTCTCTTTGAACGCAGGCAATGTAGGCAGATATGGTTGAAAACAGGTCGTATATACAGCGCTGGGATGAGTTAGGGCCGCCGTTTCGGGGCCTCGCCACCCGTCAAACTCGTAGACCGGATTTGAAATCAACGTCGGCCACCTGCCTTTACGGCCGCATTTATTCGACCTGCAAGCTTCTCTCTTCGTGCCTTTTCCAACCAGCAAAATCTATAGACAAAAACGACCCAACCACCCGCACCGAACGACTTTTTGCCTCCAATATTTTTTTATATAAACTCTTGTATTCATTTTGTTTTTAAATCTGGTCATATTTGTTTTTATTTTTATATTCAAAAACTTAAGCCGCAGTTTTCCTTCTTTTTTTGATTGCTTATTACTTTCTTTATTTCAGAGGGTCGCTATTCTGTTTCTTGATGCAATTGGGCTCAGCTATTTGGCAACGACTCAAGCTTAACTCGACTCGGCCATTTTCCCTCATGCAAAGAATGAGCAAAAACAATTATCAGCAGGCAAACCGACAACATCAAAAAGCGCTTTTAAATTAGCAAAACATCAGCGTAGACCACAAAGAAAAGTAGACAATATCAAACAAACTTGAATACAACGTTATAATTTTCCCATCAAAAACATCCATTGAAATCTACTCAAAACAACCAACTGAATTTGCTTCGCTCGTTAAATATTCACACAAATTCAAACATTTTTCAAGCCTGTCATTTGCGGCACAATACCAATTATCGATCTAAATAAATCCTTGAAAAATTCACACAAGCACAATAAATTAAAAAAAAAAAAAAAAAAAAAATATTTTGCGTTTTTCCACTACACAAGTTAAACATATATTCTGGCGTGAATCACTAATCTATTTTCCTCACTCTTGTCATTTAAAAAAATTGTTATCAACTCAAAACAATCATCCCTCTCTCACGCTAAAATATATCAATCGACATCTCAGTTGGTCGAAAGATCCCACCTTATGCACGCAACATTTCACCGATTGTTGTTTATAATATAAAATGTATAAAAACCGTGTACTCATTTCGAGTAGATAATTAAATAACTTAAATGAATAATTAATAAATAAATGTTAACATATTTTACTCACCGTTCGATGACCAAACGGATAGCAAGAGGATGGCCAACGCATGCCGCGGAGAGACGGCCAGGAACGGCATCGCGGCAGTCTGAGCGGCGGCGAGGTTGTTGGAAAGCCGCTTTTTGGCCGCAATCCACGATTAGCAGAGCGGCGATGGGACGAGCTGAGCCCGGCGATGGAAATGTCAAAATGTGAGTGTGCGTGTATGAGGTGGGGTTAGCTACTACAAGAGTGTTGTGAAAGTGTTGCGTGTAAATCACGTCTGCGGGAGTTTGAACGATCTGGCGAGAATCGTGGGTGAGTTAGAGCAATAAACGGCGAATCACGTGGTGCTGACGTCGGAGTTGCGCGTACGGCCGCCCGGAGACAGAAAGAGAAACGACGGACAATGCACACTGCTGCTTGCTGGTGGTATAGATGCCTGTGCTAGTGCTGCAGCTAGACGATGAGTCCATTTCGAGCAGGCGCGGTGCGGGTTTGGCAATAATGTTTAGATAAACATCTAAAACAAATAAATACAAAATAAATTAAAATAAAAAACATAAATATACCATAAATCATATTTAAAAAAAAAATATTTTTTTCTTTAAATTTTTAATTACGTGAAAAGGTAAAACAAAAATTCTTTTTTTTTTCTTTTTTTTTTAATTTAGGCATAAAAAGAAAGATAAAAAATTAATACTGCCTTTAATTTGATTCCAAATAGATTCCAATCTGGAATAGTCGAGGGAATAGCGCAAATCAATCGTACACGTTGAACTTAAAACCTTCGCACTTAATGAAAAGTTTTCGTTCATTCCATTTAGGACTTTTCGTTCTCGCTAGCATTTGAAAAGTCAGACCACGAATTTTTATTAGTACGGTACACATATCAGCCAATGACCGTCAACTGGGTAATTAATTACCACTATCGTTAAAACACTCGTGGACGTATAGTGCTGACAAGAACGGTTTAGTGCTTGTGCTCGACCTGTTTTTACGCTCAACTTTGCACACCGAAGTTAATTAAAATTCACTGATAAGATGCACCCCTCTGTATTTTCAGGACAAGTTGGCACTTTACTCCTAAAGGGGCGTCAAACGGCTACCACTGAAACTGCTAAATCGTCTTCAAATTGATACAAATGCTAACCTTTTATCTCCTAAAGAGAAATACAGTAATTAGTTTTGTAAACACTAAACCGCTTAATTATTAAAAACTCCGCCTGAACCTCACTGCATTGCACTGCACAAAATTTCACAAAAATTAATTAAAATTAAAAAAAACAATAATTTCAATTTTTTTTAACCATAATTAGAGTTCCATTTAATGCCTATTCTCAAATTGTGAAATAGATTGATGAACGTATTTCATTTCTAGTACTAAACCTAATTTAATTAACTCGATAACTAAGCCTATCTTTGGCAATTAACAATTTTATGCCGTCGAATTATAATTACTCCACAATAAACGCGAGAACAAAGTCTCATCTGCTTTTCACAATCGGCCATTTGCATCAAAATGCAGCCAAGGGAAACCGGGCCTTCAGAATTAATCACACATTAATTTTCTGTAGCATATTCGGCGCCATTTAAGCCCCTTTTAAACAAATTTCCTCAAAATTTCTTTCATTTATTAACAGGAATTTACGAAATCATTTATTATGTTGCCCTTAAGCATTTGCTATTAAACATTGTTTCAAAGATAATTATCTCACGGGGGACTCGTCCTCGTGTAATTATTTCAGAATTGTTTACGTCTCGATACAAATAATAAAAAATTTAAAAATTGGATTGAAATCAACCGTTTTTCATTTCTCAGATACTTCTAATGACATGCTAGGTTTCCACCAATAACTCACAACTCGTTTTTATTTTTTTGCTTAAAAAAAGCAAATGTAATCCAAAATAATATTTTTCCGATCTGAAAACACAAACCGACAATAATTTTTCTATTGCCAGTGATTCTAACTTACAAAAATAACACAATCCAAGGTGGCACCATCTGGTGCGCCTCTCACGTTCCTTGTTGAACAACATGATTGGTGTTCTCCAGGGTGTGCTGGGGAGAAACTAAGAAGAAGGAAGACGGCTAGCAGGAGTGGTCGAGAGTAAAGAATTAAGAACGGAGAGTAAGGTCCATCACGCACAGACCGTGAGGAGGTGGTACGATGTTGCGACAAGCATCCATTGTGAGTTTTTCGAGTAAAGGCAATTTGTCGACGCCATGTCGACTTAATCACAGTGCAATTACAGTCATGGCTTGCACAAGAGTCATTTCCGATAGAGGGCGTTGCTCGTTAAATACTCTTCTGCACCCAGCGGATAATAAACTTGGTCCCCCCTTTCATGGTATTTACACTCAACGCCAGCGGAAAAAAATTATAGCACGGATAATTGCTTATAACTGGCAGCCGTGCTAGCCCCAAAACACTTGTTCTAGAGCACATCTGCAATAATTTTCCACCCAAAACGCTGCATGGGTGTTAAAAAGGTCAATAAAAAGAGCGAAGAATGAAACAAAAGTTCTGAGTGCGAGTGCAACTATTAAAACGAGGATGAGTAGCAAATTGAACAAAACGCATTGAAATTAATCACATGTTTATACACGTATTGAGTTGGAAACATGACGAGAATGTTCATATATATTTTCTCGCTTGCATTCGGAATTCAATTCTCGCTTTTATTTGTAATTGGACTCCAATTGGATATGAGACAAGGGAGAATTGAGAATTTGAGATCGGGCGTTGCATTCAGTCTCTCGTGACTAAAAGATGAAATTAAAGTGAAACACGGATGCTCGCGTTATAAATAAATGAAATTTCTATCTCGATGTCAAAGGAATGCAAGCAGCTTTCCAAACCCCTCTCGTGCATATAGTGGTATACAATCTTTATTTCAAGAACTAGCTATCTCCGATGTTATTATGCAAACTTTACACGGCACAACATTTTCAAAGGGCACAAACTACCAAAAGCATCTAGAAATGTTCGCATGTGCGATTTTTAATTGCCTCTTTAATTACACTTCTGCAGCAGCCGAAACGCCAACATATCAAACACAACTAAATTTCTCCGTCATGCAAATAAGTCTAGGTAACTTGGTGAAACTCCCAGTAATGTTTACAATTTATATCGCATCCTTTATTTCCCTATGAGCCATTTAAAGACAATAGTGAGTTTTAATCACAACGAGACATATTTCAACGCTTCTACGAAATGATGAATTTCGACTGGCACCGATTTAACATGCTAGTGTCGTTTGTTAAAGAATTCTTTTTTTAAGGTTTAGTGTCTATCTGGTGTGCTATTGCCACTTGTAAGAAGTAAATTTAATGGTAAAAGACACTCATAAACAAACTCGCGACTGTCGTGAGCTTTTATTGCACATGCTCACAACAGATTGCGATAATATGATGCGATACCGCGAGTTGGTGAGTGCGTGCAACATTTTTTTGAATAACTCTATTGAAATATTCAGTCAAGTATTTAGAAAGAAAAAAAAAGCTCAAAATATAAATGCACACTTTTCAAATGAAAATATCAACATGAATTGACTTACCATTTCACGAATTCAAAAACAATTTTTTTTTTAAATCCAAATCCCTCAAAAAAAAAAAAAAAAAAAAAAAAAAAAAAATTGCGTATATCCAGAAATACAAATTTCATTTACATACCACTCACTAGCGTTACATATATTTATGGAAAGAACCCAAAGTGACTTGCGGTTATGGCACGCACGAGATTTTTTCCCCCGCTTTCAATGAACATCCTGCATCAAGAACCCAGCGGGCGTGTGGTCTGCACTGTGTCTTCTCACCAACTTTCGATCAATATTTAACTGTTTTCTGTAAAAAAGCTGCACAGCCTATCTTATCCCCTATAAAGACTCGAGCCGGGCCAAACTTTGCTTTGCACTTTGACAGCAACACTGTAACGTTGCACAATGGCCGTGCCAGGATGGGCGCTTGCCTCTCGATGCCCACATCGCATACATCCCCTACTCCCTTAAGAGTCACTCCCGTCGTCTAACTCTCCTTGCCCCTCCGATAGTAAACACCTTCTCAAACTGACAGTGGCATTGCACTTTACACCAAACTCCCACTGGAATAGATTTAAGCTGGGCCTATGGGGCCAATGTTATCAGTGGCACCTGCCTATATCAACTTCGGAGGGGTATTGTACTCGTCTGACAAACAAGCCATCGATCATAGTGTTGAAGAGTGGACCCGTCGGTGGGTGGAAAGCTTTTCAATCGAGAACAAAAGCTTTAGGCAGATATGGCAACCATAAAACTCCGCCAGACAAGAAATCGGGCCGGATTTCGTATTATTCATCGCCCAAAACACCTAACCACACCGCCGCTGCACACAAGCGCTGCAACGAAATCTCCATTCATCCGTAAGGCCGGTATCATTCCACTGCTTTATTTATGAATGATTTCACTTGGAATGTTTCGAATATCGTGGATTCCATTAACTTAGCAAATATCCGGTAACATGCCGGAACCAACTGTTGTTCCTATCAAGCAATGATTTTTAATTAATAGCGTTACAGGAAATGCTCTGATCGAACACCAGCGCTCTATTAGAACCTAAATGTTTCCCTTGCATTTAGATATTGAATTCAATCAGTTTGGTCAATTTAAACATTTATTTTAGTATTCTTGAACAATTTTGAGATTTATTTTAGTCATTTTGATCAATATAGCTATTAGAGGTTTGGCAATTGCATTTTTTATATATAAAACTTACAACTTATAATTTTATAAGTTATAAGCTCGCCAAAAGCAAAAAAATAGTCAAGAACCAGGCCTTTATACATTCAACATGATCTCTTTTACAACGCGGGTCTAAATTGACCAAAACGACTAAATTGATCAAAACGACTAAATTCAATTGCGGTTTGGCTTTATATTTTTTAACTGCAAATAACTTATAACTTATAGATATAAATTATGCAACTTGTGAAACTTATAAAAAGAATTATAAGTGGGTGAATTACACCAGAAAAATAGTGCGCGGTATAAGTACTGCGGGAAATGCAGGAAAGAAGAGTGCTGTAAAATGGCCTCCGTCAGGCATGGGCGTCAGAAGTTCAGCAACTCTGGTCCTTCGTGTACCAATATATTATTATTAAAGACTGGATTCTTTGCCATCATTGTGTGTGTAAATAAATGTCCACGATAAATAACCTTAGCACGAGGGGCGAGGAATGTCACCGCGGATCCTTAAAATGAGCATGGCAGGTGAAGAAGTAAACCGAAAGATGAGTTGACGTGTAAAGTCTTAGAGCAACCAGTGAATCAGTGTGGTAGCAACCATTGCCTGAAGTGTGCGTCCGACCAGCGCCATAGGCCTGTAGCAATGACTAGCCCCAGGTAGGTGAATGGGGTAGGATCCCGGCAACTAGTGCTGGAAAACAGCTAGGATGAGCTAGATAAAGACTCTAATCACATGATCAGAAGGTCAACCCACATGGTGCATAATTAAGAATAGAGAGGGGGGGGGGGAAGGGGGAGAGATGAAAAAGTTAGAAAATATGAAAATAGAGAGGAGTTTGAAGATAATACATGCGCGAGATTCGCACATGCGTACATTTAAATATTAAGTGGAAACCCAAGCTTAGAACAAAATAAATAAATAAATAAATAAATAAATTTAGATAAATTTTTTAATTCTTTTTTGACATATTTATTTATTGTCAAATAGTATAAAAATCGAAAATCCATTGTAACAAAATTTAAGACTGGTGTTTAAGTATTGAACGATTCAATTCCTGGCTGATTGTTAGGCGGGAAATCAATAACCAGAGAAGCTTTTTCAAACTAATTTAGTAACCGGACTAAATATCCACTTAAGCTTACTGAAATTGCCATTGCTGATTTATAAAGATGGTAAATTTATACAAATGCTGACGTCGGTGTTACACCTCGAGCTACAACTTTGAACTATTTTAGACTTCCAAATATTTATTTTTTCAACGATTACCGTAATTTTTTCAAATAAACTTCTATGTTTATCAACTCGTAATTGAAAAGTTTTTGACGGTACAAAAAAATGAAATAAACACAAACACTAAATCAAACGCTGCCAAAGTTTGACTGAATCCTCCAATTTTACAAAGTGCCTATCCACTCGTAACCGTACAACATATGAAAACTCCTCAACGAAATTTGCATACTGTGATACAGGTTCATTGACTGATGTTATGGCACAATAAAACGAACCGAATAAACCTTTACCATTTTGTAAAATTCAGTTTTTACATCTAAGTTAATGAAATAGATATTATATTTTACTTGTACAAAATTTCTATTCGTTGATGCACTCGAGTTATTTCACAAATTGCATAGTCTTAAAATTTTCTCGACGGCAAAACACAATTTCCGGAGAAAACGATCAAGGTCTTTTTCGCCCTTCGTTACTAAGTACTTAATCTTAGCCGCAGAACCAAAGCAAACATGAAACTAATAACAAACTCCTTCACCCTTGTCGATATAAAAAAGTTTAAAGTTTATGTTAACTATAAACTTTCATAAATTACAAACAAAAATATTTACACCGTAGTGCAACATTCCTCGGATCTTCGCATCGGTTTTCTTGCTTCAAACTAGCAACTTCTATCCTAAAAAAATTTGAGTCAGGAATTCATGTTTAAACCGAGTGATTTCTCATTTCTACAATGAGCAAGTTTGTTCCTAATCAGCTGAATGCAACCTTCTTTACCGTGCTTTTTGATTGGCTGCCTTGCGATGGAGCAGGTGCATGTGCATTATGCATAGTATCCATCCCACGACAGAATACACATCATGCAGTGACAGTGATTAAACCCTGTGGAAGCCCCTAGGCAGTCGAAATCTCGGGGCCCTCCTCCAAACTATCTCTTTCAATATCAAATCAATATTATTTCGATCCGTTGTCGTGGGGCCCCTAAAAGGTGCCTGCTCTGCCTATTTGGTAATCCAGCATTGTGCAGTGGCATAGCTATCAGGGGATGTAGTGCGTGTGATTGGCAAGAGCCCACTAGCTTAAGAGGCCCATAAAAAAAATAAAAAAAGTGTTTTTTTGAATAAAGGGCTCATCAACCCACATCAACCAAACTTACATACGGGCCCTGATTTCGCCATTACCTTACTTTACCGCGAGTCACAGTGTTGACACATGTGTGAACCAAACTGATGATGTGTCCTGTTTTCTAATTTCCAAGGGAATAAATTCTAATTCCTTTACACCAAAAGAAAAGATGAAAAAAAGAAAAAAAGGACAGCCATGAACTTTCAAAACATGTTCGAGATTCCTTCAGCTTCACGCAACACTTCATGTACATTTACACCAAACTCATTATCGGACTTGAAAATAAATTACCATGTCTTTTCACATTTTTTTTGTTAAAAGTTGTAAAAAAGAAATTTATAAAACCCTAATTAAGGCCCATGATGGTGGTGTAATTAGCCCCACGAACATAGCCCAAGGAAATTCAATTATTTGGCGTGGTGATTAATGTGTGCTACATTATGCATCCAGTTATGGTAGCACGACAGTTAGGCCTTGTGGCCTATCAAGGGTTTCATATCCTAATGCACACAATAACAAGGCATTGCAACCCAGGCATCGATTAAAATGTGGCGTTGCTTTATATTAAAACTGTTGAGAAATGTTCGTCAATTTGAGCAGTGGTTGCACTTGTCACAACTTGTTCGTGTTTCCCTTCCCTACGACGCATATTAAACTAACTTTCCTTTCATTATTTTTCAACTTACATATTCAAATTGTCTTCTCTTCAATCAACCCCCTTAATTTCCCCTTCGGTTCTTTTTTAAGTCGGGTTTAATGATTTTTTCAATTATTCCTTTCTCAAATAAGCATTCATGACTTATCGTGTTTCAGAAAATTATATGAAAGTAATTTCAAGCTTAATTATTAAAAAAAATATGTTCCACAAAAATGACTCATACCAAATCATTAGTGAAATTCAAAACTTTAGATTACTCATACGGTTCAAAAATACATTTTAAAATATATTAATGCATTCCAGTACTTTAAAATAGATTTTCGAACACAGTTTACAAAATGTGTCTTGACAATGCATTAATATTTGACAAATAATATTTAGAATGCATTTCTTAATACATGGTTTCCTGCAAAACTTACACAAAATGCATTTCAAAGTACATTGCAACATATTTTTTAACCATATGGGTATCCGCTTTGACTATGACGTAATGAATTACTGCGACGAGTCTCAAGCTTTTTTTTAACTCTGGAGCCTTTTTCATGCACAAAATTTATATGTAGCCCCAGTGGCCCACTGATAGTGATTGTATGTATATAGCTATCGATGTTATTAAAAATTAAGTTAGTAAATTAGCACTGCACTTAGTGTTTTTTAAGCATCACAGAATGACAATAGTTTGTTGTAGATGGCGGCACTTGAACAACTTATGTACATAAGTACCCAACTTTTAGAAACTCTTGCGTTCGCACTTGCTCTAGTTTTCTACAACTCAGAACAAAATGGCAACACTTCTACAACTTCAAGTTGTAGAAGTGACTTCTATAACTCT
>JAQFXT010002919.1:0-10589 GCA_034683725.1 Strigamia crassipes
TAGGTTAATGCATAAATGTTAGGGTTGCCGACCGTACAAAAACATTGATGTGTACGCTGTATGCGCGCGTTTTATATATTTTTTTAAAGGTACGCCGTTTGTCAACCATCGATTTTTTTGTGTCCATTTTTGTGTGTACGCTTTGGACAACTCTAATAAGTGTGTATGTTTATGTATATAAATATAGAGAGAAATTCCGCGAAGTTAATCTTATTAGTTGTTGGATGAAATACAGATGGCTGGTTGAGTTATGTGTATAAAATATCGTTTTACCATAACGCCATGAATAGATGTGCTCTTTTGTGTTGAATGAGATGAAAAGTTGAAGATAAATTAAGTAAGGGAGAAATGAAAGTTCAAAGCTGCGGGGACTGCGTGAGTAAAAATGTGTGAAGGAAGAGCATGATTGGTTACAAACTTGAAAGAAATGCTTAAAATTTATTTCGCTTTTATTCTTTCTGTCTTTTGATGTTCTTCAAATGGAAAAATTAATTTTTTTCTCACAATTTATTTTTTTTGAAAAAAAATTGAAATTTTAATTTACTCAAGAATAATTATTTATGGGATTTACTTTAATTGTTTTTTTTGAGGTTGTAATTTTTTTTTTTTTTTTTTTTAAATATCAACGACTTAATGGAAAGTTGAGCTACTAATGACAGAGTTTAAAAATTTATTTAACTTACACAGTGAACTGCATTCATTAAAATCTTTTTTTTAATTTTTTTTTATCTTGTTTTATATTTTCTCTTCTGGTGTGGAATTTATGCGGCCAAACGTGGATTTAGTTTGATATGAAATTTTCAAGATTATGAATGTTTATGGTGAAGTAAATACAAATCCGCCGAGAACGAGTCAGGACTTGCAGGGGCCATCCATTTTGGATGAGGTTGTTTTCTCCATTCTCAAAGTTTAGTGCGTAAATTTAGTTGCTTTTTTTTTTTCAAGGTGAGATTAAACCTGTTTGGTGTGACTTTGATGGTGAATTACAGAATAAATGTGTGATTACTAGCAATTAAGAAGCGACTAAAACATTGTTCAAATGCAGTTTGTAATGTTAAAATTGTTCATTGTTAAATTGTCCGAACCTTAGGAGGTTTTAGCGACACTAAAACGTTCAGGTCGAGAAAATGAAATTGCTAAAATGATTTATTAAATACAAAGAGAAATTTTTTTTTTTTTTTTTTTTAAATTCATTAAATCAAGCAAGGTTTGAACAACACACTGTTTAGGCTTATTATTAGAATTAAGTTTCTGGGCCTGAGAAAGCTAATGTTATGACTCATTGGATAAGGTGTTGTTATGTAAGAATGATTTAAATAATTTGAGTGATCTAAATTATTGATTGAAAGGTCGAATTCATTAAATAAATGATCAAAATTGATAAAAAATAATCTAAATGATCAAAATTGATGAAAAATAATCTAAATGATCAAAATTGATGAAAAATAATCTAAATGATCAAAATTGATGAAAAATAATTTAAATGATCAAAATTGATGAAAAATAATCTAAAAATGTTTAAATCAATGAAAAATGGTTAAAATCAATAAAAAAAATTTAAATCAATGAAAAATTGTCAAAATCAATGAAAAATGATCAAAATCAATGAAAAATGATCAAAATCAATGAAAAATGATCAAAATCAATGAAAAATGATCAAAATTAATGAAAAATGATCAAAATCAATGAAAAGTGGTCAAAATCAGTGAAAAATGGTCAAAATGACCAAGTCGATCTATTGAGCTGTCTATTCGTTTTGTCGACAAGAGAAAGGGTTGCTAAAGTGAACTCGAGTGAACTCGAGCGAAGAAGACGGATATACTCATATAAAACTTATAAAGTTCGATAATGCGAACAAATCGGTTTTATGAACACCCATGTTTCCCAACTAGTTCGGATAATCGGAGTTCTACTGTATTTTTTATAAAACCATTTTGCATTTCTTGCGAGAAATCGCGAGGTTTCAGTTTTTTTTTTATTCAGTTTTTTTTATTTTTTTATTTTATTTTAAAAAAAAAAACCACTTGAATGAAAGAGGCTGCAGCTAAAAGAAATGCAAGGCCATTTAAAAGAAATCGAGAGATTGCAGAGTTGATACATTAATTTAATGGGCCTAATGCATTAACACTTAATTAGATATTTGATTTTTTTGTCCGATGATAACTCATCTGTCTAGGAGATCCTTTTTTCTAGAATTTCAATATTCTATCACAAATAATAAAGTATATTTTCTGCTTTAATTAAAAAAGTAAAAAATATAGATATAAAAAAAAAATAAAAATAAAAAAAATCCAAAAAGAGACATGCAAATTTCAAGGTTTATTTTAATGATGTAGATTTCATATTTTGCTTTGAAATGTGCATTTGTACCATTTGAGTTAATTGAGCAGATAAAAAAGGTTAGTTCATTAAAAGCGTGACGGAATTGAGATTTCATTCAATGTGAAATTGAAGCCATTAGCATTGCAAGTTGGTGCGAATATTAGCAAAGTTTTAATGCGAATGCAAAAGCAAACTTCTCATCGGTCTAGCGCAACATTCAAATTATTATTGAACTAAAGTTGCTTTCGTCGATAGTGCAACAAAAAAACCGATTATTGCGAAAAACACGAGTAACTCGCTACGTTTTTTTTTTTTTTTTTTTTTTTTTTTATTCTATGTCAACATGAATATCTGTTGCTGACATTATTCATTTGTTTATTTGCATTACTACTGCAGTCGAGTTGCATCTGGAACTGAATGGGAATGGAGAAAGAAGCTTTCAATCTACTTCAAGAACATATTGCTGCTCTCCAGTTTGGCATCTGACAGCGAATTGATTCACAATCTTATTCGACTAGCCGGAAAGCTGTGTTTATTTTTTGCAACTTTATTGTATAATACAAATTTACACATAGGTAGTGTTACATATTTGTAACCCAAGTCTAATTTCAATTGTTAATCTCGGCGACAAAGCCTAACTACACATCAGTTGCCACTAATCATTGTTGTCTCGACTTAAAAATCTCAACTGGTCAAGTCTTCGTGGATTCTTTAGGTGGGATGTGGAAGGCTCACCATGCTGGTCATCTGTTCCTATCAGAATATGGAAGTTGAGCGGCATTGGGCCTAGTCCAGGGGTCGGCAACCTGCGGTTCTTTCGATGTCAAGATGCGACTCTTCAGTTCAATGCGCAAATATTAATAATTATATTATTTTATGTTTAAAACTCATAAAAAAAAGTATTATACTGCAGATGGACAGCTGACAGCCGCTTGGGAACTAGGCCCAGCCCTACAGCCGTGCTGTGAATTAGCTGGCCGTATGGGACCTAATTTAATATTGTATTAATTCAATACCATAATATTGAAACAAAAATGTTAGTGGCTCTTTAAAAACTGGGAACTTTTGTAAATTGTAACTTTTGGCTCTTTCGTCTCAAAAGGTTGCCGACCCCTGGCCTAGTCAGTACTTGTTTCGTATTCTTGTCGGATTACGGTACTACCATCTACCACTGGATTTTCTTTTTTCCCTTCAGTTGGGTCTTCGAGAAAGTCGTCTCTTTCACAGCATGGGGAGTGGTGACCAAGTTAAGCATCAAAAATACAAATATCAAGGCTTATGTCGGTATGATAGTGCTCATTAGTCGAGACTCCTGCATGGCCTTTAAGGCATTTCGTAGCTCTAACGAAGTCGGACCGGAGTAACTAGCGTCTGTCTGCAGGATGTGTGGCTTAGACCAATCTGGAAAAGATCGATGTAGAGTGGACAATGCAGTTTGATTTTCCATCTGGTTATAGCTGAAACGGCTAGAAGAACTATTGAGCAAGGGTTCGACTTTTTGAAGGTTTCGTGTTTTAAACTTTTGTATGGTAAGGGTAGCTACAGTTTGTCCTAATTGAATTATTGTAGTGTTTCTAGTACTATTTGTAGACTGATTGTATACAGGGTGTTCTAGTCAAATTACTGAATAATAAGCGAAGAAATAAAAAAAAATCTGTTGAAACAGTTAAATAGGTAGCGTTGGGTGATGATTTTGATGAAATCGTAAAAATTGACTCTTGATTTTGAAAACATGGCGAACCATTTTGTAGCTTTTAATCTGTTTGAGATGTGAAAAAATGTTTCATTCTGTTACACTTTGTTACAAATGTTACACTTTTTATTTAGCTGTTTTCACAGATTTTTGAAATTTTGGATCGTTTTTCTGTAATTCACCCGGAACTCTTTAAAGTAGACATTTTGTGTATTTGAGTAATGACAAATTGACTTTCAGTTTCTTTTATTATACATCAATGTACTAATTAAAGGCAAAAATGAATAAATGCATTACTCGTTTAATTTGAATAGAAATTCTTAGTAACTGAGTCTTCATAGCCTGCTCGGCCAGACCATAACAGCAGAAAATTCTTAAGAGAAAAAAAAAATCACGAACCGATTCATATTTCGATGTGTCTGAATGTCAGAACAACAATTACTCATGTTTTTCTATTCATTCCCTGTCCGAAACATGAATGATTAATTAGTGGGAGACTCGTCCGCAACCGTCACCAGCATTCCCCACATTGAAACACTCTGTAATTAAAAGTTGTTTGTTGTTTGACCGGCAAAGTTTGCATTTTATCCTCGACTTTATCCCGGTTAGAAGGTGAAATATGTACATTTTGCTGCTGGAATTCTTTTGTCACGCGAATGGCGGGAGGTGTTCGGCTGGTCAACTTAATTATAATGTCGTTAATCATTGTTTTAGCACCGAGTTGAATGCCATTCTTTTCATCAGGAACAATGTGCTGATTCATATAGTGACTCACACTTGCTAAGTGTAATTTGCACTCCCATGGCCACATCGTGGAAACAAAAAAAAAATAAAAATATTTAAAATGGAAATTAAATGTAAAGGAATTTCATTTTTGTTTTTTTAGTTTTTTTAAATTATCCAATAATTGTAAATTGAATTTTCTATCGACCTCAGTGGCATTAGTGTCGTCATAATTCGGTTTCATCGATGATTTTTCGACGACTCGTCTCGGGCGCACCTGGTCAGTGGCAGAAACACCTGCCTTTTAATGAGCAGGTGTGGACCTCGAATTTTGGCTCATTCTTTTTAAACGAGAGAGAGCGTGATAGAAGAAAAGAAGAAAAAAAAAGCCGTTTGTAAAGGTTTCATTTTCTCTTTTTTGTCCGTTCTATTTTTCCGTTTTGTATTGTGCCACTGGGTTGATACGGTCTCCATGGAGACAGAACAAACTGTCGGTTGCTACGCTTCTTTAGATGAGGTGTTATCTGTTTCCATGGCAACAGGTAGGCGTTGTGATTCACGGGTTTGGGATGAACAAGTTGGTTTATGGCGAGATATGACGCTGTTTTGCCTAGTGCTCAATTTTTTTTTTTTTTATTCTCTCGATTGGGGGTGGGTTAATAGGCTTATCGATTTGTTGTTGGAATGGATTGGAAGAATTGGTTTTATGTGCTCTTTGATTCGTGTAATTGGTATTTTGACTCGGTTTGGTGTTGCTAAAAATCCAAACAGACAAAGCGTGAGATTGGTGCTTGACGCTTTGGATATTTCTTCCCCCTTTTTAACTACTTTTTTTCTTCTTCTTTTTCTTCTTTTTTTGAAAGCTGTAGGAAGAGAGAAGGAAGCTCAAGTCGGTTGATTAGTTGCAGAAATGAGCTCAAGTGTATGCTGGAACTTTATATTTAGAATGTGCTCACAAAGGTGTAATAAATTAGAGAGGTATAGCTGTCTAGGGGTAGCGAAAAATTAAGTTTTTTTTTATTTTTACTTTTTTTGGTTTCAGGTGGTAAGAGTTGTAGAAATCATATTGAAAAGAATTTTTGATAGTTTTTTTTTTTTTATGGTTTAATTATGGGTAAAAAAAAAAATAATTTTATTCTCGTAGGAATATTGCAATAAAAATGGTGGAATTTTAAATTTTTGCTTTAAATATTTTGCTCCATCATTACTAGTCTGTGCCGGTATCTTGATGAAAAATTCTATTTTTTGCGCACGAAAACACAAAAGTCTAAAATTGTTTATTGCACGCGAGTGAGTACGGTAGTGCTTAAATAAATGTATATTGAGAATAACAATGGTTATTTCTGAGATTATGATATGCATTCTGAATAAACGTATCGAGTGGGTTGATTAGTTTTGTTTGATTTGTTTTAATTGGTAGAATGGCGACAACCGACGCCGCAAGTATTGTAAAATGATATCGTTGGAGCTTCGATAACCAAGTTGTGATACGAGATGAATTCGGACGAATCACTTTCAATCGATTTTGCGTTTGAAGTGAACTTAGCGTGATTAAAAATTAAAATTAAATGTTTTCTAACTTACAGAGTAATTTTTTTGTTATGTAATAAAAGATAAATAATTTATTTGTGTTTTGTAAATGCGTGAACCACAATTTCGTAACAACTTTAAAATATGAAAAATGTTTCAACTGCATTTGTTATTGTGTAATTGTTTCGTTAAATATTTATGTAACGGAAATTTTCCGCTTCTTAATACTCCTATCAGTCGAAACAGGTGCTTCCTTCCGAATACAATGGCGCTCAATGAGTATAAAAAGGAATTAGAGTTTAGCCAAACGTTGAACGCGAATAACGCAGTTTAATTGAAAATGTGCAACCCAAAAAAAAAAAATTATTTTATTTTATTTTTTTATTAATTTTGTAAGAAATTCAAAAGGAAATTTATTTTTGCAAAAAAAAAAAAAAAAAAAAAAGTCACGTGTTAAAATTAAAGTATTGAACTTTTTCTTTGTGTATTTCAACTTTTCTTTTTTTCAACTGAAAAGAGACATTAAATGAGATTCAAACTGTCTCAGCCATCAACATGCAATTTTGAATGTCAGAAATTGTTTTTCAGTTTGAAAATTGAATAATGTTGTTTGAAAATGTCAATGCACTTTTTAAAATCATTTTGTCTCATTTACTATCAAATTGAAAACATGTTTGCTACAAGCTTTTAAGCCACAGTGCTTCCAACATTTCATTTTTGATTAAAATTAGAGAAACTGAACGTGATGACAACTCTTAAACGCTACTTTAATGGAAATTGAATTGCATTAAACAATTTCTATTTGCATTCATTTGCCGACGAAATGACGCATATTGGAGATGAGGTTTTGTGCGTTCTAGATTATGTTCCAGTGGATCTGGAGAGAAACTTCCTAATGGGTTTATAATGGAACAAGGTAATTGAAAATGGTTGACAGTACTAAACAAAGAGATCAGTTGGAAAGATCTAACTCGGATCAAGTGGGATCAATTGTGGATATAAGTTAGATCAAACTTTTTGATCTCATTTCCTGTTTATCAAAGATCCACTACTGTTATCTTAATTCTACATCTTTCATTTTCTTTTTCCATTTCGTTTTCAAGTTTTTGAAGTTTTAGAGAAAAGAAATATTTTTCTTGAAATGGATTTTTTTGTTACTTGGATTTATCAGAACTGATAAATAATCTGACCTTCAAAATTATTTTAGTTTTATAACTTTTTTTTGGTTGGTGCTGCCCTAATTGACCGTGACACATATTAGAACTACACTCAGTGCTGCATACAAGAACTCGGAACACGAACGCTTAATCGACTTAAAAATTAATAATAAAAATGAATTACATTTGGAATTTAAATATGCTGATAGTGACAACAGATGTTGCTTTTATTTTATAATGTTCCTTCGTTAAAAAGGCTTTTGCCAAATAGGTGAATTTATAAGTTATAAGTTGAACGTATGATGTAATAGCTAATTTTCGGATTGAAAGATCTTTAGTTAAAAGTTTAAACCTTTGTACATTGTATTTATTTGTTAAAGAGCGCCATAATTGTAGCACATTCGCGACATTATTCATTCTTTGTCGTTGGAGTCGGTTGCAACATTGATTGCAGTTTACTTTTATTTTCCAATAATATTTCAATTATAACTCAATTATAGTTCGATTGTTACTTTGCCTATTTATTTGATTGCATTTATAATAATCTTTTTGTATTGTATCTGGTTGTCAAGGAAATTGAATTCTTGACAACCAGTGAATAAGAGTTCAGTCTTGACTCAAATCTTGGAGTTGTAACACATACTTTATTATGGGTTAAACCAAATTGGAACATTAGAATTTACACAATCTACACAAATCAATCTGGAATTTTGCAATGCTGAAACATTAGGCAAACTGCAACTTTACTTACTTTTTATGGTCAACTAGACATACAGGTTATGGGCACAGCATCTCTTCAGTACTGCGCCAAAAGATTTAAACGATCGGGAAACAAGAGATTACGGTCAGGAAAGTCAGAAAAAGTTTTCCCAAGACAAAAGGATCGAATTTCGAATAAAACCAACTCTAAAGTTGAAATGGCACAAAACAAAACACGATACAAGTTGCAAATGCTAAACAAGGATAACTTTGACGAATGGGACGTCCACACTTCTTACAAGAGCAGCTCTGATTAAATACGTCGACGGATGATCAAAGAGACCGACCGTTAACGAAAAGGACCCGGACACTGTAAAAGCAGCCGAAACTTGGGACGAAAAGGACGAAAATGCAATGGCCAAAATCGCATTAGGAATCAGAGGTGCAGAACTTTGACTGACAACTGAATCGAAGACTTCAGCAGAACTTTGGACGAAACTGCACGACATTTTCCAATCAAAAGGACCGGCCAAAATCGCAGCATCATTGAAACAACTAATTTTGCACAAAATGGCGGAGGGCAAAACTGTACGACAACACGTGGACAACCTTTTTGAAACGGCAGCCAAAATCAAGAATATGCGATTAGTAATGGAACCAGCATCGCTGATTGTTTGCTTATTGCATAGTCTTCCAAATGCATACAAAAATTTTAGGTGCGCAATCGAATCAAAAGACCAACTACCGGATCCAAAAACGCTAAGCATCAAACTAGTAGAAGAATCGGACGTTTGAGATCCGGAGAAAGAACGTGCATCGGACGCCATGATGACAAAGAAGACGTATCGCAAGAAGAAAAACAATCGAAACTTAGAAGGAAAAACAGTTTTTAAAACGCAGAGATATTGTTGTATATGGGGGAATATTGTAAGCGGAAAGGTGTGGTATCCTGCAGCCTATAGCTGGTACCACGGTATCTTGCGGTATGTAATGTAGTGGCGCTTTCTATGAGGAGCAGAATGTAATAATATATAATGTGTTAATTGAGCATTAAAAGAGCTTGTTGTTGTTCACCCATGCTGGATGTGATTACTAGTACAAAGCTAGTACAGAAAACCATGCAGAAAACGCAACAATCGCAGATGGGAAAAAAACGAAAACCGAAACGTCAAGAATTCGCGAATGGCACGTGTCTTTTCTTACTTTCTCCAGAAGCGATCTAAAACTACAAAAATAATGCCGTAAATCATTAAGTATAAAACGTCATTCGACTGCGAGTACCGAAAATTCGAAAACTCAACTAAATGTCAGTCGACTAAGTGAACTTTGTTGGCATAGAAAAATGAAATCCATATCATAATTTCTGTTTTATTTGTCCTTGGCAACCTGCTGCTTTAGACTATACCTAGTATACATTATTTATGGAAATATTTTTGTTTTTGCTTGTTAATGGATTTTTTTATTGCTCAGGTACTGACTTTGCATTGCATGAATAAATTTCGAGGCATTGGGAATCATTTTATTTTTATGTTTCAAAGTGTTTATAAATTCAAAAATTTAATAAGATTCTACAGGGTATCTTTTTTTTATGCTACCACATCCTGTACTCATCAAATCTGGTTCTAAGACTCTGATGGAGGCTCACAATGATTTATGATTGCAGGCCATGTTTCTCCTAAGCAACATTTGCTTTAAACAATATTAAATACGAGTACATTCTCTTTAAATTGCTCATATTTGCATTTAAGGTGAAAAGTTTGCTTAGATTTTTTTTTCTTCGCTTTATTTTTTTAATTTTAATTTTTTTTAATGAATAATGGATTTTGGAATGCTTAATTGGTAAATATCTTATCTTTTTTCCAATTCCTCTTCATCATTTCCTTCATTTCAGCAAAATTGGAAAAAGAATTTAAAATTTTCCTCTTAGATGAGTCAGCAAGTTAGTTATTGATCTGTTTAAAGCCAGACTGCATTTATTTGTGGTTTATCTAATTTGTCACTGTGGGGAATGGTGCAATGTGACGTCACAAGTGACAAACATTCGGCTAGTTGAGTATTATTTCACTTTTCCGCTCGCTATATTCATTCTTGCTGTTCAAATAGAGGTTTGGCAATTACGTTTTTATATCTACAACTTATAACTTACAAATTTATAAATTATAAGCTATAAGTTATAAGCCTTTCTAATGAATGAACATACAAAACAGATTTATATATCCCATGCTTGTTTTAAAAATGTTTTTTACGATTAACTACGACATTATTTTGATGAGAAAGTGAACTACGTACTAAAAATGACGTCATTTTCTTCTTGGAAAAGCACAATAATATTGAACTAATGTGTGTTTGATAAAGCGGTTTGCTGTGTGGAAATGATTGGATGAATGAATCATCCATAGAACACGAGTGGAAAATTCATTAAGTGCCATTTAAAAACGAACAATTGTTTTCAACTAGTTTAACAA
>JAQFXT010002920.1:0-10585 GCA_034683725.1 Strigamia crassipes
ACTTATGAGTTTTCCACTATAGTTATAGGCATAACGGGAGTTTTTATAACGTAAAAGTACATGGCGCAAACTGCGTAATCTCCTTTCTTTGTCAGAAAAACTCACTTAAGACACCACATAGCATAGCTTATTCCCTCTCCAAAAGAATTTAATAGGAATTCACTTCGTTTAAAAAAAATTATGCACTCTTTAGTGCTTTGAAATCAATGCTTTATAATTAAAAATTGTTTCTGGTTGAAGCATTGAATTTCTTCTGGTAATGATGCAACGCTTAGCGTACTCCTACATCCACTACACGCAATCTATTGATATGGTTTTACAATTGTACATGAAAATAAATTAAGTGTTGGTAGTCACTTAAAGGATGGAATATGGAATGATTTTAAAATTCTTTAGCTGCTCATCATTTTTCAATATCACACGTTAGAGACTTTGAAAAAATGTTTGTCCTATTTAGCTTCGGTAAAAACTTCGTTGTCGAAATGTTGTGACCATTTTGCTTAATCAACCTGGCAGCACGTGTTCATTGAATAAGCCAAAAAGGAGTAACATACCACTAATTTCAATACACTACACTGCGTATAAGTATTCTGATAAATCTCCAGTTTGGTAATTTTACCAACTTTAGGTTACAGAGTGGTTGCAGGAACCATTGGCCCAACAATGCAATGTTAGATCCACATCATGCAGGACCAAATTTAATTTTCACCTGACAAATTTGGTCAATTAGGCCTGAAATGGCAAAATACTGTCGCAGAAAATAAAAACCCTCAATGTTGATTAAAATTCTTCAATGCTTAACTCGCTAAACCAGTCAAATAGGCACTAACCCAAGGTTTTCCAATCAGGGAATAAACTGACCAGTAAGTATTTACACGTTATCCCAATGGTAGTAAAAATCCCTTAGTTTATCGGAGGATTTAAATAACAAAAAATAAATTTATAAAAAAATAATTTGTTTATAGTAGTTCGCAATTTCTCGTTCCCTAAGGTCTGCCAAAATATTTTAACGTAAAAATCAGGTAAATGTTTTTGCCACTATCAGGATAAAAAATTTATGTCCATTCGTACCCTGACTCTGAGTGGGGAGGTGTTGGCAGAGGCGGCTTTCTCATCCGCCCCTGTGGCCCTAGTCATATGACCGTTTCACTGTTGTTCATGTAAATAGGACTAGGCCTGTCATCATCGTACCCTGACAGTGGCCGTGATTGGTAGCCTGGATTTACAATTCCGCCTTCCGCTACTTCGTGCAGGTGCAATGCGTTTAGGCCTAAAATGTTCATTGTGGATGCTGATGAATAAGCAGGAGGTGCTGATTGTCCAGACGAATACGAAGGAGGTGGTAAATTTGAATAACTGTCGTTGCTGGTGGAACTTTCGCCTCCTGCAGCGGCCGGTGGCGGCGCAGGCCGCGGATTGTGAGCAGAAGACCGATTCATAATTCTTGTTACTGGGTTTTGGTAATAACCTTGCCGGTAAGAATGAGCTGCACGTTTTGATCTTGTTGATCGCCGCTTCACCTTGCGCGGCGTCATCGGCCGCTGGTAGGCGTTCTCCTGAGTTTGAGGTGTCGATCGACGATATTCGATGCTGTATGGCAAGACAGGAATTTGTTTTCTAGCTCGAACTAAAACAAAAATTAAAATAATGATTAAATATCATTAAACTGTAGTTAAGAAAATTGCATTGGTGACTCCTGTTAATTAAAACAGCCTAAAATAGCAGATATTTTAAAGTGGATATCCATTTGTAGAATAATATTTTGCCTAGTTAGTACTAGTCTTTGACCAATACTCAAATTTTACTTTATTGCAGATATCGAATGTTGCAACCAAATATCGGCTGATACTCACACCTGCATTTTGACTGGCCAATATTTGTATCGATCAAAGTCTAATTACCGTATTGCTTCGATTAAAAGCCGCGGCTTTTATTACAAATCGCCTCTCTTGGCCCCGGCTACTATACGAAGCAGTGGCTGTTTTTCAGTCTTTTCATTCATTCTACGCTCGTTTTGAGATTCAAAACATACATAGAACAAACGTTACGGCTGTGAAATGACCGTGCAATGTTTCTTCCAAGTTCATTTTCGTTTATTTGTGGCCTCGATTTTTAGCCGCGGCTACTATTCGAGGGCGGCTTTTAATCGATGAAATACGGTATTACCGTAAATGCTCTGATAGAACACCCGCACTCCATTGGTAGAACCTAGATTAATCGGCTCTATCGGTTTGGTCAATTTTAAGAATTTATTTTAGTCTTTTTGGTCAATTTAAACCTGTGTTGTAAAGGTTACTGCGCTTAATCCGTATCCCACACATAATAAGAACATTTACGGTATAGCTTTTAAAGTTTTCATTATGCATAAAAGTATCGTTTACAAACAAGCATTTGTACCTAAAGCATAGTACCTAAAGCACATCAAAATGATCAACTTTTTTATATGGGCTTAACATTTGTAGTCAAACTTAATCTTGTATTTGTTTAAGCAGGCGAGAGGTTTTGTCCTGCACTTTACCTGCTTTCTTGCATTTCCACCGTAAGACGTTAAACGAACGCCCAGTATAGCTATAACTGATTTTTTTTTTTCATGTAAAAAGATAGTGAATGGAATAGAAAAGTGCTTAATGATTTATACAACCAAGCTGTGCATTTTATAAAGCAACTACAAGCAAGTGTTTATTTTTTAAATTCTGCATGTACTAAAAGTACATACATTTGTTGCAGTTGCATGTGTGCTGTCTTGGTTGTGGTAGGGTGATAGGTAGAATAAGAATCAAAGCCACCAATGAAATCAACTGAAAAAATTAAATATTTACTGTGTTTATTAAATTAAATTTGCAACAAAATCTATTTTATGCATTTTCTGATTAGCTTTTGGACATTTGCAGTAAATCTCACTTTTATAAACAAAATACAAAAATCATCATAATTCCAAGCAATACTTACAACTGTCATCTTCTTGGGTAAATGACTGAAGCAAATAACAAGCTCCAATTAACCCCATTACCTGCAAGTCATGAAAGCAATAGAATTAGACCTGAAATGATCCCATTTCACAAAATATTATCTACCCCTAATGCAATCTGCGTGCCAGCATGAACAACTTCCACGTATTCGTAGTCTAAGAGACAACCGTCTATGGCGACGGGTTTTTTCCAGCCGTCTTCCGTGATCGAAGACACGTTGTACTTAGGATTGCAACCTATTCCATTAACTTCCCACCAACTGCGGCTTCCAGTTCCCATGTTTAATATGCCATTGTCCTGCAAATAAAACATTTTTAAAGTAGAAATTTATTTTTCTAAATTAGCTTTATACCTTTTTAAGATACCCAACTTCGAGGTAAACGCATACGATAAACACATTCCAGGCCAACCATATCACAGTCCATGTTATATACTATAAAATAAATAATATATGAGATAACTACTCAGCAGACAATTTTATTGAGGGCCATCCAATTGATGGCGGTAAATCTTTTAGTAAAACAGGTTTTTTTTGGGGACATAAAAAGGAGATTATTTCATCCCCCACATATTTCAATCAAAAAATGCAGTTACATTTGTTTTTATCTATATTAAGCGGCTGATAGCCTGTTTTTGGAATGAAGGGTATTATAAAAATGTGATTTTTTTGAAAATAGCGGTAAAATACCGGCCAATATCGGAAAATTATAGTATTAGTCAAATCCTATTTTTATTATTGCAAATGGGAAGGGAAATATTCAGTTCTGGCTAATATTGGGTTTTTCACAACGCATTTGCGCAGTACTATCAACCAAATCTTTAATTATTGCTTCCCAACATTTCATTTGCACGAGCTGCTCTCGCCAGACATTTTGACCGTGCGAAAGTTTGGTTTCACATGTAATGTTCACTATATTTAAGTGTCTTTTTTGACTCCCAGGTCTTTCGGGAATTGACAATCTCAGGAACTAGCAAAAAGTAATTGTGATGAGGAATTAATAAGTAGAAAAAAAAAAAAAAAAAATCATATTTCATCCGTTTTAAACACCTGATGAAACATGATTTTTCAAACTATTTATCAAACTAGATCGACCTGATAAAACAGCAATTTCAATTTAATGGGCTTTTCATTCTATTAAAAATTTTATAACCCTTTATTTTTAATAGCTAAACTCTTTGATGCAATCCAAAAATAAATTGAACTTAGAATTAAACGACAATAAAGGTACTTGTTCGTTACATGCACGCCACAAAGCCACATGTAAGCGCTTTAAATTAAATCAATACTAATATAATAAAATTAATATATTTTAATTATTTATTCTCCATGTTTTATAATTCATAATACAAACCGTGCCGGTCATGTAACAAACATGTACCAAATACGTCTGCACATGTTGAATTAAGCGATAAAACCAAAGGGGCCGACAATTGCTATAAAACTCGCCAATGACATCTTAAATCCCTTATGAATCTCTAAATCTCTAAATCACACATTAAATCTCTAAATCACACATTAAATCTATAAATAAATCTGTAAATCTCAAAGTGTATCCTAAGAAACCTCAAAATAAATCTATAAATCTGTTTATACAAATCTAGGGATTTATAAATCTCGTCGATGAAATTTGCTAATGTCGGTCCCCTCGGATAAAACCTGCTTCATACCATTATAAGATACTTTGGTCTAAATTGATATGTTCCAAAAAATCCAAAAATCACAAATATTATTTGTAAAAAATTAGCGATAATCGGCGCCCACATGTAACCTAAGAAATCAAAAATCTGTCGCTCCGATGTGGCAATCTAAAAAAAATAAAAAATAAAAAAAATAAAAAAAATTTAAAATAAATTCAAATAAAAGAGACACAAGAAAAGCCAATTTTGTGACAAACTCATCACAGGTAGACAAATCAATAACTCCATATGACAGTTGCCATGACTACCAACAAAAACATTCCAAAAAAGAAAAAAAATATGAAATTGTGAATGCACTCGTACACAAACCGCTGAGAACAACATCCATTATCATGGGAAAAGTTGTTGACATAATCACACACAAGAATAGGGTGATTGCACTGCATAAAACATACTTTTAATTTGATTAAGTCGAGTAATAATCAAAAACTCACCTCCTGCAACACGCAGATGCCCAAAACAAAACATCTGCCCGTAAAACAGGCCATTGTTGCGGCATAAACAGTCGATTAAGTGGACATCAATTAATTAATGCAACTGGTCTCCGGATAACAACATAAGTGGTGAAACACTCTTTGTCCGCTTACTGAGTCGGGTAAAGCCTGTTCAACTCCATAACACTGTCTATCCGGCGTGGAGCTGGGTTGAAATAACCGAAATGGAATGATAGAAATTTTAAAAAGTAGTTATGGAGTTCTGTGGGTGTCATAACAGTCCCCGCTATAAAGTTAAAAAAAATAAAAAACGAGCACCGCTTCGTCTCGTACGATGCGAGGAGAGAGAGGAAAGATGGTGCGTCACTACGACTGCGAGCCCTCTAGCGGTCGCAATGTACAATCATTGGCGTGGTAGCGGAGAATTTTTTTTTGGTTTTTAAATTTATTTTGAGTGTTGGATGTTTAAATAAAATTCTAACTAGGAAAATTTTTTTTTAAATTTTATTAGAAAAGTGATAAAATATTGATTTGTTTCCGGCACAATTTTAAATTTAAAGTAAAGTCGTTTGGAAATCGCCTTGTGGATCGTTGGCGCGCTCTAGTGACAAAATATGAAACCCTAAAAGAACACTTGTTGTTCAATACGTAAAAATGACGCAATAAAAATATATAGCGCATTATTTCGAAAACAAAAAACTATACCAAACATAAAATTATTATTTTTTTGTTATAAAAACATTCACACGTGTCTTTAAAACTATAATTAACCTATTTGTTTCAACGCCCCATGGGTGACTCGTTTTCGATCGCACATTTGAAAAACACTAACTTTCTCTTTCTCGCTCAAATTAAAATAAAAACACTATCGTTGCGATTTGTCCAATAAAAGAAGGTTAATTAGAAAAGAAGTCCTACGAGACTTCCAAAGTTTCATTAATCAATGTTGAATGGTTGAGTTAATTAGCGATGAAATGGATTCTGGGAAGAATTCCCAATATAAGTCTTCTACTGTCGTGTGTGGAAAGCGTGTCAAAGTTGATAAATGCATCTGTAATATTACATGCACGTACGGTTTGTGGCAACATTTATTATTTGTTGTACTGATGGTATCATCCTATTGGCCTCGTGACATCTACCTTTGAGCGATGTAGGTGAAGGAACGGAAGAGATGATGGCGAAATTATTTCATTTGGTGTGGAGTAAAAACTGCTTTTTTGTGCTATGGAACAACCGGAAGTGTTCGGCCATTGCCGGATAAAACGAATATACATTTTAGAGTTATAAAATGTTAAATATAATAGTTTTAAATAAATAAGTGTTGATTGGATTTCGGGCCCCAGACTGAGGGCCCGAGCTCAAAGGGGCCCCACGTGTGTAAAATCTTATAATATAATTTTTTGGGGCCCTAGTAACTTTTTCCGCGCTCCAGGGGGCCCTGCACATTTTCCGCGCTCGGAGGGGTCCCGCGCATCAAGTTTCTGTGTAAAATCTGATAATATAATTTTTGGGGCCCTAGTAACTGTTTCCGCGCTCCAAGGAGCCCTGCACTTTTTCCGCGCTCGGAGGGGCCTTGCAACTTTAAATTTCTAAGAAAATTTAATAATGTAATTTTTTGGGGCCCATTAATAACACTTTCCGCGCTCAGAGGGACCCCATAATTTTTAATTTCTAAGATAATTTTACAGTATAATTTTTTGGGACCCCACTAATAACTTTGTCCGCGCTCAGAGGGCCCCGCACTTTTTCTGCGTTCAGAGGGGCCTCGCATTTTTTCTGCGTTCAGAGGGGCCCCGCACTTTTTCCACACTCAGAGGGGCCCTTCAATCCCAAATTTCAAAGAGAATTTTACAATTCTTTTGAGGGGCCCCACTAATAAACTTTTTCGTTCTCAAAAGAGCTCCGCATTTTCAAAATTAAAAAAAAAATGTTGGGCCCCGGGAATAACTTTTTCCCGAGGGCCCCGCAAAATCTTCCAACACCCTGATTGAATTGGATAATAGAACACAGCTAATGACACAATTGGAGCCCCCAGGTTAAAATATGTTTTCCTCGCATCTCTATTCGATAAACGTGTTGAAGGAACCCACAGGCTTCCTAGCTTCAGGGCCCCATCAACAGAATAGAATATTTTGAAATTGCGCACGAGCAAACTAAAAAAAATTGCTATTCCTTATCTCCCAATTGCAATAGCAGCGATTTGACCGTAATTTCCGTTGATTACAGGTGCGTGAACCCAGACGCATCCGAGGGTGGGGCTCAGGTGAAATATCCCGTTCGCTTTTCCCTCGGGATGTTGACGCTGTTCCACTAAACGATGCCGAGTTCCCACGCTCCATACCCCAATTTTAACGATCTACTTTAACCATTTCATTTGTTGTAACATTTCAGTAACTTTCGAGTTACTCGTAAGAAATGCGGGTTGGGCACGACGTTTGGGTGTG
Organism: Strigamia crassipes; assembly: GCA_034683725.1. Taxonomy (NCBI): domain Eukaryota; kingdom Metazoa; phylum Arthropoda; class Chilopoda; order Geophilomorpha; family Linotaeniidae; genus Strigamia; species Strigamia crassipes. Next base: position 7,546 of record JAQFXT010002920.1, read on the forward strand.
TCCGATCTAAAACCGACCCTAATTTTGACCTTGAAGCCGTTTTCAAGGTCGTTTGTGTGTACATACAGAATTACAGACGCAATTTGTCACGTAGACCACAACAAATCGACGGGAAAAGCGTTCAAATTAACAAAGAGAGAAAAAATGGAGGATAATTGGACGGTTTGGTTGGAATTACTAGAAAATTTTTTCAGCCAATTAAAGACTCGACGCGTGTGTTGTGGTCACGTTTTTGGGAGAACTGGTCATGCTAAAAAAAAAAAAAAAAAAAAAAAAAATTGGTGCCTTCAAGTCATGTTGTTGTACGGCTGTGGAAATTGAGTTTGGCCAGTTGAGTGAGTGGCCATGTCCACTACATTTAGGGATCACAACACCTCGCTATCCAAATATTTGTCTGCTGAATAAATAGCCGCTGTCTCAGTTTCGGTCTTAAATAAAGTAACTTTTAGCACACAAATGGACACATAGGGGGCCCCTCACTCAATAGGGCCCCGGGTCTATATATTTTTCTATTATATAAAAATTTAATGTTTTGGTAATTGGTTTTTTGTTTTTAACTCGAGAGGTTTCGGAGGGGCTCTTGGGAAAGGGGCCCGGACCAAGTGGGCCCCACGTCTATACATTTTTCTATAATATAAAAATTTAATGTTTTGTTAATTATCCATTTTCATTTTTTTTTGTTTCTAACTCGATAAGTTTGAGGGCCCTTTGAGTGGGGCCCCGGACCAAGTGGGCCCCACATCTATAAATTTTTCTCTAATATAAAAATTTAATGTTTTGTTAATTACCTATTTTTAGTTTTTTTTTGTTTTTAGTTCGATAAATTTGAGGGCCCTTGGAGTGGGGGCCCGGACCAAGTGGGCCCCACATCTATAAATTTTTTTATAATATAAAAATTTAATGTTTTGCTAATTACCCATTTTCAGTTTTTTTTTTAATTTTTTAACTCGATAAGTTTGAGGGCCCTTGGAGTGGGGCCCCGGACCAAGTGGGCCCACTAGCACTGCCGGTTTCGTTAGATTAAAATTTTTGTACTTGCAATTGCAAAGTCACTAATTACAGGTTTTTGTAGTAACATTTGCACTTCACAATGTGGAGCTCTTAATGTAATGGTGTCAAGTAAATCTACTTTGATATCATTAGATTTATTCATTTACTTTGCCACACGTCCCATCAACACCTTAATTAGAGTAAAACACAGGTGTAGATGCGCATGAAGGTAAACATAGCCGTTTCATCTCGAGAGAGAGCAAGGGCAGGGGCCCCAAAGTAATAAAAACAATAACCAAGAAATTGACAGTAACGGATCTAGACTTATTGAAACCCTGTAAATACTTAGTGGGCCCCTCAACATATTTTACAGGGCCCCTCAACATATTTAACGGGCCCCTTACGATTTTAGCGGAATCCTTACGATTTTAGCGGGACCCTTACGATTTTAGTGGGCCCCTCAACATATTTAACGGGCCCCTCAACATATTTAACGGGCCCCTCAACATATTTAACGGGCCCCTTACGATTTTAGCGGAATCCTTACGATTTTAGCGGGACCCTTACAATTTTAGTGGGCCCCTCAACATATTTAACGGGCCCCTCAACATATTTAACGGGCCTCTCAACATATTTAACGGGCTCCTCAACATATTTAACGGGCCCCTTACGATTTTAGCGGAATCCTTACGATTTTAGCGGGCCCCTCAACATATTTTGGTGGGCCTCTCAACAAATTTTAGCGGGCCCCTTAACAAATACACACACACATGCGTATATATTTTTTCTGGGGCCCCTGTTGTGTCGGGGCCCTTGTTGCGTCGGGGGCCCAATTTGCGTCGGGGGCCCAATTTGCCTCATAGTAGTTCCATACACCTGGAAAGGAAAACTGACAAAATGATTATTTAAACAAATTTTTGTATGGGGCCCCACAACGGGCCCTACATACCACGTTTATTCTAATTCACACGATTCGGTTCACACGCAATTACACTTTTTCCAGAAACGAATAAATGCATAATTAAGTGAAATAAAAATGGAACAATTCGAAAAAGGTAAATTTAAACGCTTACGTCATCCACTTCTGCTCGTTTTCCGTGTCAGCCATGTCAATTTCTTTAATTTCCAACCGCGTGTTTTCGCTTTTTTGTTGTTTCAATTTTTTTTCACCTTGCCAACAACACGGGCGAGAATTCCGGTTATGGCTTCACACAGTCTTTAAATTCACGCGTCTCGTGTAATTTGCTCTGTTTACCGCCAACTGACCTTGACTCGTCACCCCACCTCCTATTCACAGACCCTTCGTGCGATTAATAATACGTCGTGACGTCATATCGGCCTCGCGTATTTGTGCGGAGAAAGCGGAGGCCATTAAACGTAAATAAATAAAATTGTGGTCAAGGACGCGTTTTGGTAATTATTGAATTTTGTTGGATATATTGGATGTGACGTGTGGATGACGTGGGGATTTTGTTTTTGGTGGTGTGGGGGATGAAGTTGTGGAAGTTGTATGTGGTGAAGGGTTTTTGGGCGGAAAAGGGGTTTCGGCTTAGAGAATGAAAAATTTTTAATTTTGATGTTTGTGGAATTTGACGTTCGGTAATTTGAAATAGAATTGTTAGGGTTTTGGAAAAAAATTGTTTTTGTCAAATTTTATTACATTTTTTTTTTTAGGAATTTGTTCGTATTTTTTAAATTAGACGAATTTCTCAGATTTTGCCAAATTTCTTAAAATTTGCCAAAATTTGCTAAAATTTTTTAATTTTTCCAAAATTTGCCAAATTTCTTTAATTTTTCTAAAATTTGCCAAATTTCTTTAATTTTTCCAAAATTTGTTAACAATCTCCCAAAACTTGTCAAAATTTTCCAAAGTATCTAATAATTCGTTCAGTTTTTAAAATCTGTTAAAAAATCTCAAAAGTTGCAAAATATTTCAAAATTTGCGAAAATATCTAAAAATTTGCCCAAATATATAAAAATTTGCCCAAATATATAAAAATTTGCCCAAATATATAAAAATTTGCCCAAATATATAAAAATTTGCCCAAAT
>JAQFXT010002921.1:0-10584 GCA_034683725.1 Strigamia crassipes
AGAGGAAGTGGATACGGAGGACACGGAAGTGGATACGCAGCGCACTTTTGCCCTCCAGGGGGCGAGGGGTGAGGGGTAGAAAGACGCCAACGCGTGCACCCCTCCCTTGCCAAGGACACGGATCTCAACCAAGATACCGCTTGTTGTTCTTTCCTGGTGACGTCACTCTACATTGGCTAATGTAGATGGTTCTTTCTTTCGAAAATTCTTGCTAACTCTATGGGTACATGGAGTTTATATTACTTCTATCTTAATTTCCAATCCCGACTGGGCGAGAGGCAGGAAAAGCAACAGCTTTTTCCCTATTTCTCTATCCTTTGTACAGTAGACGGCGCAAGCGCGTCCTCTAGTACCAACTTTGCACACTAATACAGTTTTAAACCGTCACATCCTTCTACTTTTTAATCCGTTTCTCATTAGTTTTGTTCAAGAAATCGACGAGCTTATTCTATTTCGGATGCCGAGAAACGGTTTTGCCGTCGCAAATAATTGCCAAATCATACATTGATATTTAAAACGTGGCTAACTAACAAAATAATTTTTATTTAATGTTTTATGTTCATTATTTTTAGTTACCAGTATCTTTATTGCACTCAAAATACTAAAACAACCGTAGTGATGTATACAGATAACATAAACAGTGTCGTGATCCGACTTTACTTTCTCTAAAACGTAGTATTTACCTGTGGTATTTGATATGATTTCGGTTTGGGAATAAATAGATTACTAAAGTTTTACTGTTTAATGAAGATCTTTTTTTAATCGCAAATTGTACAACTATGTCTTCGGTTGCAGTCCTTATTTTGGTCTCGGATCCGTTTTTAGATGCGGATACGGTGAGATGCTAATCTGGTCAGGATTAGACTGACTCTCGTTGGTCTGTTATTCCTTGTTGTCTAGTGGGTTTTTGCAGCTTGATCAAAATCAGTTGGTTTACAGTGGCTGGAAACCGACTCCAAATAACTGGCTAGGTTTCCAATGCTGTCCGTGCGTGTCGGTTTAAGATAAGTCCCGTACTGCAGTAGTTCCACGGCGACTGTTACACTTACGGAACCTTTTACTTCTAGTTTCTGCCAGTTCACTATATTGGGAGTGTCACAGAAGTCAAACGCAGAATCTAAAGGATGAGCTGTTAGCTAGACAGCTCCTAGAGTCACGAATAACCGGGTCTTTATCCTTCGAATGAAACACACAGTCCCAAATCCATATGCGAAAACAAGTGGCGCGGGCTACTTTTCAGTAAACACGCGTATCTACACAGGCATTGGTAGACACTGTATTTAGCTCTTGCTTTGTGACGTTCGCAAAGAGATTTGCAATCGCGTGCTATCACGAAGGGTTCGAGTAGACTCGGTCCCTCGTTTTTGGATGGCACTAGTTTGTCCGATAGATCGAACGCAACAATGTGCTGTCGTAGACTAGTGTCTAGTACACGATATGGCCAGAGTACCGTAAAGCGCCTGATTTCAATTCAGTTTGTTGGATATAGTCGTGACTATGACTATCTTTTGTCAGAATAATCATTCGGCTGTGAATGCTACCACATTCGACTGATATTCGGAGATTGATTCTTACTGGTATCGATGAACATCTGCCTTCGGTCAATCCGTCGTCCTGGTGGAATCGTACGGCCTGATCATGGTGATGTTGTCGTATCGAATGTTGTGGGGTAAGTCCTGTTACTTCCTGTTGTTGTCCTTTATATAGGACTGGTCACATGACTGATAAGAGATTTGCATATTTCTTCCTGATTGAAGGATCTGGGTCATGTGACTCTTAATCCCTACATATCTCACTCTCCCCTTCGTGGAATGTAAAAGAGGGGGAGATAAGGGGATTAGGAAAGGTGCAACCTCTATCTTTAAGTACACAAATAATTTAACCAAAATGAAATACCATAAAATTCCACAGTAATAACAAATTAATCAAACCACACATGTACATTTTGTACATATTTAATGTTTGCATTTTAAACATTATTTAAGCACTAAAAAGTGCTCCAGGGTTACAACAACAGGAAGTGAACGACACCTGGTGTGACGTCACTTTCTGTGAATGGAACATGCGATAGCTGAGACAATGGAGTCAGCTGTCCAGGTATAATCTATATCTATGATTACACCATACTCATAACTGCCAAATTCAAATTTAAATTACACCCGTTTCACACTAAAACTTAAAATTCCCACAATAAATAACGCTTTTTGCAGGCGATTGCATTCTGCAGATTAAAAGTTTAATAAAGTTGATTTTGATCATCGAAAACTTAGGGGCCCCTCGCATTTAATCTTCTAATTTGTGACACAATATCTCACAAAAAACTACAATTCTAGAGATTTTTTGTACACAAAAGTCTCTAAATGTGTGGGGTCCCTAGGTTGATAAACTGGGCCTAGCTAACCTGTTCCTATAAAAAAAATAGTTCGGTCGTCGGTGTTCTCGAATGTTAAATGAAGATCATCTTCACTACTGTGCGGGGTCCCTAAAAGGTGTCGAGCCCATAGGCTGACGCCAAGGCCGGATTAATAATTAGGCAATTAGGCAACCACCTATGGGCCCCGCGCCTTTTAGGGGTCCCGCACTTATTAATCTGCTTCTGATTCTGGCAACAAAACAGTGCACAATAAAAACTGCTAACAAACAAAATGTAAGAGTTTTCTGTTTACTACACCATCAACTTATAAACTCATCTGAAAATATCTTTATTCAGTATACATTTTTGCAAAAATAAATTAAACTACTGGGACAAAAAACTTGCAATAACAGAAAACCAAAACAAATATTATGCAACATTGGTTTAAGTACTTGTAGCACCACCATTAGCCTTCAGAAGAGCTTTAATTCTTCGCAACAAGAAGGATAAAGAACATAAAACGAGTGTGTGTGTACGTTATCAAATAAACACTTAATTGGTTGCCGTTGGTCATGTGCTGAAAATGGTCAGGTGAGCCAAAGTTAGAAACTAAAGAGGCAATATTTGTGATGATAAGAGATCAATATGGCGCACTCGCGCAGTGGAATTTTAATTTCAGCCACTAAAAAGTAACAACACAAACTGGGCGTTGGTACACCAGTGTAAATTTGCGGTGCGTTGTAAACTTTACAATCACAACCGCATTCAACTATATCCAACTTGGATAAGTTTAGCGCAAATAAATAAATGCTAAACTAAAAATGCTAGTGAATTTGCACCCTGTGCAAATTCTAGGTTTTAATCTTTAAAACCTTTAAACTAAGACCAAAACTGGACAGCTACCCTGTGCTGGATCCAGTAGAAACTACTTTATAAATCTAAAAAAAATTATCTCCTATTAGAAAACACACCTTGTGCTTTTCTAAACAAATAATGTCTAATGAACAACCCTTATAAATGGAGAGAACAACCTAGTTAAATGAAACCCATGGAGAAATCAACCTCAAACTTAATCAATCCTAATAGCCACACTTGAAAGTTAGTGGCAAACTCTCATGAATGAGTAGAACTCTAGAGAGTGGCACAGAGCTAAGACCGTGTCTACTTTGTGCATAATTACTCGCAGATGGACTGGTCTGTGAATAATCAGTGCAACGCCAGCTATTGGCTGTAATTCACAACTTAAATAGCTATATTCTCCCATAAATAGCCCACATGCGCGGTCAACGCTCAGACTCGCATTTCGAGCGCATTTCATGCGGTAGGTGGCGTTGTTTGCATTACATGCTCCTAGCATGTAATGCTATTATCAATGCTACTAGAGTGAATTCCACTATCTAAATTCACTTCTATTTAACTGGCAGACATTAACTGTTTGTGTGGTCGGCCCCCTGTGGCCATTGTTCACACTACACTCCCACAAACACCCCCACAATGTAAACAGGGGGCGAGAGAAACTATGGATCACCGCAAAACAAATGTTGGCACAAATCCTTTAGCTTGTCTGCGGCGAACCACTTGGTGAAAATGTCGGCGACGTTTCATTCGCTTTGCACCTTCGCAAGGGTAAATATCCCTTCTTTAACTAATCTCGGATGAAATAGTATCGAATCCGGATATGCTTCGTCCTTGTATTCTCTATTTCATTCTTCGAGAACATTATCGAAGATAGAGAATCTGTTTAGATAGTCGGTACCACTACTGCCTCCCAGAGGCTGCAGTACTCAAACAAAGACGAGATCCAGTACGCATCCTTCACACAATGCACAAGAGCAAGGTACTCTGCCTCCATGGAACTGCAAGCTATGGACGTCTGTTTCTTGCATCCCCAGGAGATGACTGCACCTCCTAGGTACAGGACAAACTCGCCAAAGCTCTTGCAGTGAGACAGGTCTGTCGCCCATGAGGCGTCTGTGAAAGCGTACATTTGTGCATTTTCACATTTGGACAAGTCAAGTGCGTAGTGTGCAGTGTTTACGACATACTGCAACACTTGTAATAGCAACTTGACGTGGCTCAGTGAGTGTGCAACGTTGTACTGGCTCAAGTACGTTACTGGGTATAAGATATCCGGTCTTGTACAATTAGCCAGGAACATGAGGCTTCCCACCAGTGACCTGTAAGGAAACGTCTGGTCAACTTGGTGGGCTTGGCACAGTTCTATTGTTGTGCCAACACTCACTGGCACTTTGACCAAGGTGTTTGGGACCATCGAATACTCTTTCTTCAGTCTTTCGATAAAGTTATCGTATTTTTGTGCCTGGTCGAAAAGAGATTAAAGAAAGTCGATCGGTGATTTTTAACGTAGTAGTTAACGGATCTGATGTTTTTGATTTGAAAAACAAAGAAAAAGACGGACGTTTGTGTCAAATAAACGAAACTGATAGTTTTGATGACCCGGTGGATAAGGAACCGGAAAAAGTACAGCATGATGACGTAAGGGAGATGCCAGAACCAGAAGAGGTCATTCAACTAGAAAGGCCGGTTTGCCAAGCGGGCTGTCGACTGGGTTGCGGCAATGGACAGCAAAATTGAGTCACTAAAATTGAACAAGGTGTGATCCTTGATTGAAAAAACCAAAGAAATGAAAACAATACGGAGCAAATGGATTTTCCGAATAAAGCTCAACGCGGACAGGAGCGTGAATAAATATAAGGCACGTCTCATCGCAGTTGGTTGTTCTCAACGACCTGGAGTAGATTTTAATAAAACATTTTCGGCGGTAGTAAGGATGGAATCCTTGCGTATCATAATTCCACTGATTGCACGCCTGAGATTAAAATGCGTCAACTTGACATTAAAACGGCATACCTATATGGATCGATCAACGAAAAAATTTATATGGATCAGCCTGAGGGCTACGTCAATGGAAACCGAGTCTGCAAACTGGGGAACAAAGTTTATATGGTTTGAAACAGTCCGGCAGATGCTGGAATGAGAGATTGAATGCTGAGTTGAAGATTATTGGGCTTGAGCCATTGAAAAGTGATACGCGTGTCTACGTGCTTCAAAGAAAAGGCAATCTGATCATACTCGGTGTTTATGTCGATGACATTTTAGCAGCGTTTACAGACAAAAGTATTTTAACTTGGATGTTAACAAAACTGTCTAAAGTTTTTGAGGTTGTCGATCTTGGAGCAGTACATTATTTATTGGGCATGGAAATCCAGATAGAAGAAGACAGCATGTGGATTAGACAGCAAAAATATGTTAAAGAGATATTAAAAACATTCGGGATGGAAGAATGCGTTGGTGTAAAAACGTCTTTGATAAATTTAAAGATTCAAAAGCGGTGGACCAGGGCGTGTATCAACAGATTTAAGGGTCAATTATGCACCTTATGGTTGTTTCCCGACCGGACTTATCGCACGCAGTCAGCCGGCTATCAATATATTCAAAAGATCCACGCCAGTTGCATTTCTGCGCTTTAAAGCATGTGTTGCAGTATTTGCAAAAATCCAAAGATTTGCGTTTATTTTTCCCTAACGTTCTGGGAAGTTTGAGCGGGTTTGCTGATGCAAGCTGGTGCTCAACGAAAGAAGCGAGAGCGTTCACCGGGTTTGTGGTTAAATTCGGGGACGCAGTGGTGAGTTATAAAACCAAAAGACAAAGGTTGGTTGCACTCTCATCCTGCGAAAGCGAGTTACTGGCATTGTGCGACTTGCTTAAGATGGTCAAATGTATGAGGGGTTTGCTGTGCGAAATTGGGCAATCGCTTTTTGTACCGAGAAGTGTTCCTATTTACACGGACAGCACATCAGCAATCCAGGTGTTGTGTGGTTCAAACCAGTTTGGACGCACAAAATACATCAATTGTCATCTTATGTTTATCCGTGAAGAGGTGAAACTAAAGAATATACATCTTGTGCATCTGCCTTCGCAAGAAATGGTTGCAGATTTTCTCACGAAAGCGGTCTGCACAGAAAAAGTTATTGCAAGTCGAACGAATTCAGGGTTGAAGGAGGACAATAGATGCTCCGGAGACAAGCTCAAGAACCAGGAGTGTTAACAAGATTTTAAGAGTGTTAACAAGATTTCAAGAGTTCGCGATTTGTTTTATTTATTTTATTTGTTTAACTTTGGGACGGTTTGACTTCTACTTGATTAGATTGCTCTAGTGATAGAGTGATCATATCAGTTAAGTTGAATGCTGGGTCGAGATAGGTCTAGTGACTGTGGTTGGAGACATAAATAACTTGGTTGTATTTTTTCTATACATGACATTTATTGGGTTATCTCTACTTGTACTTATACAAGTAGGTTAAACCTTCTTTACTAAAAGTTATACATTGACTAGGCCTACAAATGGCCGCTGTTAAAGAGTTACTGTGAAGTTAAATCTAAACTATACAAAATATCATTTCTATGCTAAACTTATATTTACATTTGTGACTTCATGTCTAGGGGGCTAAGAGGTATGCGCAATTAAATAGAGGGGGGACTGGGTCTTCGGACCCTCTTCTTGTTCGTGTCGTGCTCAATGGCTTTGAGTCTCCTAGGGGCATCTTAGGGTGTGGTTCTATGTTGTTGTTGTTGCTAATATCCGAGAGGTGCGGCTGGCTTTGCTGCACCGTCACAAATAGTTGGTCTTGCATGTATATGACATAACTATTAATAGTCATATCATATCCATTTATGTGTTGATTAAATCTTCTGGTTGTAAATGAGTGGAATATAATATTTCTATTATATTCCTATTCATTCATCTGGCCTTGGAGTCCGTTGGAGTGGTAAATAAATGAAACATGGTATTGCTAACATGTTTACATTTATTGTCTTGTCCTTCTTGTGGTGGTCCATCATTTACTAGCAAACATATTGTCAAACAACATATCTACTAGTTATTTTCTGCAAGATAATAAATATTCGGCAGGGGAATTGAGCACTCTCTAGGCTCATCTTCATGCGTCCGCATGGAATTTGCCTAGAGGATGCCGGTGTTGGGAATCTCTCTACAAATGTAAAGAGATGGGGGTTTGGTCACACCTAACCATCTTCTTCATCCGGCTCGGATGGAATTTAGGCTAAGTGCAACTTGGGATCTGTACATCACCACCCCGTATCACTCTTCGTCGTGCGTCCGCACGGAATTAACGATACAGGTGGCGGCTTCACCACGCATGACGCTCTTCATGGTGCGTCCGCACCGAATTTGCATCACGCGTAGCAGCATCAATCGACAGGATTGGCTACGTTGTAGCGGCTTCTGGCCACAGGCAATGGCCAGGCGTTCCCATCATCGGGAGGAAGCTGTATGTGTTGAGTTGCAACACATACAAAAATTGTAAGCAGGGCTTAAGCAATGATTCAGTGATTCAGGGCAAAAGCAAAGCATTTCCGGTTTAACACAGTATTTATACTGGGTCAAAAAACTGGCAAGAGAAATACTCCAATGGTGTGGGGGTTCCAGGGAACCGCTCCAATCAGGTGAGACAGGATCTGGATACGTAGAGGCACAGGAAGTGGATACACAAGGCATTTGCATAGCCAATCCTATGCGCCGGGCTGCTAGTAGACTGACCTCAAACAGGTTTAATGTGGTCAGTTTTTGTTTCCCTTAAGCTATGGCGGATAGCTATTCAGTGAGTTGAGTCTGGTCACTGCTCTTCCCTATTGTGATGCTCATCACAATAGGTCAGAGCAAGGTTTACTCGCGGGTATAAATAATATAAACAGTTATATTTCATATTATATATTTATTTCTTAGTTTATTATGAGCTATCGCCATTATACTGTGCGCCGCGCAGTATGGTGGCGAAATATGGAAATACTCTACGGTCCAAACCGTCACACGTCTTCTCTAAATAAATGGGAGTGTTTCCACTTCCATGTTTTTACAGCCAGCCGTTAAGTATATGTGTGCCGAACCAGAGAGGCGAGACACCTAGCTAAGATAGTTCTTTTGTTAAACTTTAATTTAAATTGTATCGAATTAAATTGTTAGAATTTTTTAAGTTTGCCGATTTGTCTAACAATTGAATGGTTCTAACTTATGTCCGTGACGGCCATTTACGCGTGCTTTTCATATAGATAAATACAAGTGTCTAATGATAAACTCCGAATTTTGTTTATTGAATCAAAGAAAAAACTTAATCCTAATGTTTTTATCTCAAATCTCTTCTAATAAATATAATTGGTTTCGACATATTACAAAATTTCTTGAGCTTACTTTCCAATAAAATATCTTTTAGTAAATTTTACAAATTCTTTTGTCTTACCTACTAAAATTTTGGGTTATTATAATAATTTTCATTTTAAAGTACAGACTGAATCTTTTTCGAAAATAACTTTTGATTATAAAAGGTTAACAAAAATTGATTATAAAAGGTTAACAAAAATTTCTTTTCTATTATTCTGATTAGTCTTTTTAATAAAACTTTTTAGAACTCTGGCTAGTTTTTAGAACTCGTGGGAAGGTTTATTGACAAAGTGTTATGCGAAAATCCTCCTGAGAGTGTTTCAAAAAATGTGTCTTTTTGATTGTTTTAAATCTTCGGAGAGGGCTTTTCTTGTTCTTTGTCGTCTTCGAGATCGTCAAACAGGACCGGGATGTCTGGATGGGGTTTGAGCGTTACTCGAATTGGGGCTGCTGGGGTAACAACCTGCACGACGCGGGTGGTTCTGTCGACCTCCGCTGGCGGGGTGGCGATCAGCTTCCTTGTCGGGTCTGGCACGGACAAGTGGTACGGAGACGCGAAGATTTCTTCCGGTTGGTGCAAGAGGGTCATCCAAATAGGATTTATCTCTTGCGGGTGGGCTTTGGTTACTCGCGAGATCAGTGAGTTCCAAATATGTGCAAGTACTGAAAATGGCTCGGGTTAATTTTTGTTAACGATGAATTGCATCACGGTAAGGGCGTGGGCTAGGTTTGAGGCCCCAACTGGACCTCCAACCAAGTCACCACTCGCTTGTATTGCCACCTCCGTAATAACGAAAGTGTAATGGCGGATTTCCGTTTCCGCAGTTTCAATCCGTGTCAATCCGATGGGAGCGATGAACGGAAGTAGTACCAGTACTCGACCCGGGTGTCGGATTTTCGGCACGGGCGCCGGATCTGTGCCCTTGTCCTCCGTAATTATAGGTGGAGTGACGACGCTGGCCTCTTCTTTCGCTGCAGCGAGTTGAATCTCTAAACGTTGTTGCCAGTTTTCGGTAACGGTTGTCGTCCAACCGTCCGGAGTGGTTTCGGCGTCTAAAAATCGCGGATCAATGTAGACGGCTTCGCCGTTGACCGAATGCAGCAATTGGTACTTGGGGCAGGTTGCCCAGATCTTTTTCATGGGTGGTAGCATGCCCTTACACAACAAGTGTGTCAAAGCTGGGTCCCATGGGCTAGATTTCTCACGCTTCTTTCGCCCGGAACAATTTGGACAGGTCAAAAGATGGCATCCTGTGCCCACTTTTTGGGCCCATCCTAGTCCTTCACAGAAGGGGCATAGAACTTCATCGATCTCAATGACTAACATCCCGGGAGGCCAGCCTTCATGTCTGCTTCGCACTTCTCCTTACGAATGCGCTTTGCTTCTCCCAAGAGGCGTAGTTTTTTTGCCTTTGTTTTTGGTGGTGGTGGGTTCTTGGTGGTGCGAAACGATCCCCATTCTCTAGTTGTCGGGTGTGTCTGGTAGTACCATCCGCCGACGGCATTCTCATCCTCCAAATTGGCCTGAGAAAAGTATCGTCTAGGCTTAGATTCCGGCTCGGGTCGGCGAGTTGGTTGATGTAAGCTGTGTTTGGGCGGACTGACCTCGCGATAATAAGTGTCGGAATTTGTGCGCTTCCGCCAGACACCTGTGGTGACTGGGGGAGACAGATCAGTTTCGCGTCGCAAATCCTGGTCCTCCTTTTTGCGGGATGGACCTGCAGTGGCCAAGGCGCGAGAGCGGCTTTGGTCCCGCTGTCCGGCGTAGCTATCCGGCCTTAAACTGCGGGGTAAGTCTTCCGGGTTTTGGAGAGTCCAGTGCAGTTGTGCTGCACGTTGTTCTTTTTTTTTCCGAAATTGTTCTCGTTCGGTGATGCGGGCTGTCGGCCTGTCGTCTGTCCTCGCCGCGTCGGCAACTTTGCCGTTCATCATCCATGATTTTTCTAGATAACATATTGTTACGTGTGCGTGGGGATGAGTTCGCACTCGTGAACAGGGTTTTACAAATAAGGGTGAACAAATAAACTAGGCG
>JAQFXT010002922.1:0-10579 GCA_034683725.1 Strigamia crassipes
GTTCTATGGTGTAACGGTTAGCACTCTGGACTTTGAATCCAGCGATCCGAGTTCAAATCTCGGTAGAACCTTTTTTTAATTTTTTTTTTTTTTTTAAAAAATTCCTAAATTAAAATGGATGAACTGAATGCAAACTAATTGAATTCCGTCAAATTTTCCTTTTTTTTATTTTAAAAATTAATAATCAAATCAAATTAAATTAAATTCGCAAAATTTTTCGTTTAAAATATAAAATCTCGACACGCAACATTTGTAAAAAAAAAATCAAAAAATCATAAAAAGCAAATAGTTCATCGAGAACTCGTTACATAACTTTGATTATATCATTAACAATGTTTGTCAATTGATACAAATTCATCAAACCGATACGTTATCTGATTAAATTGTTTAAGCAATTATCGCACGAAGAAGTGTGTGATCCTTACGATCGCTGTTAAGCAAAAATGACCACCATCGAATTGGAGAATAAATAAATTCCGCTTTAAGCGTGACATAAAATCACATTTTAATAAATACACATTGATAACTATCTCAACGGTTATTATGTTCGTAATTGTTTATTTCAAAACGTGTTATTTCTTCGCTCGTACGTTTATTTGGAATTGATTGTCACAAATTATTTTATTTTTTCAAAACACAAAACCTTCGAGCTGAAATATGATGTTTTGAACTGAAGGTCGTCACAATTGATACTCAGAAGATGACAGCACCTAGTTCCGTCAGGTTTTAGTAACACCTCGCAATCTCAGGTTTTCCCGCCACTAGCTCAAGTTCACCACGCGCTTCAACTGCCATAAAAATCGATTCAGATTTGCCTTTTGTATGGGAATTAAAGTAAGATAAAACGTTACTTAAGTTTCTATTTCTAAACAATATATTTTCATATTTTTATAGTTGATCCGCAAGTTTCAGAAGTTTAATCGAAGATCCCCGGTCGAAATCGCAGTATTTTTTTAAATTGAAAATGGAGAAGAAACAACGACGCTTCGGTTGCCCTCGGTGCGATTATTCGAGTTTCTTTTATTCGTGTTTGAAGTCACACATGCTCGTACACGTTGGTGCAAAACCCTACAAATGTAACGAATGTTCAATTTTCTTTAGGACTAAAGAGACTTTGGTCGTCCATTCGCGATATCACACGAAAAAAAAACCATCGAAGTGTCATTTAAAAAAACATTTAACAACCCATCCGGGAGAAAAAGCATTTTCGTGCCATTTGTGCGATTATTCTTGCAGTAGCGCGAGCATTTTGAATAATCATGTAAAAAGTCATTCCGAAGAAGAACCATCCAAGTGCCATCTTTGCGCTTATTCCAGTACCTGTATTTGGAAATTAAAAAGACATCTTAGAACTCACACTGGAGAAAGGCCATTCGAGTGCCATCTTTGCGCTTATTCCGCCATCGAAAATTGGAAATTGAAAAGACATCTTTCAACTCACACCGGCGAAAAGCCATTCGAGTGTCATTTATGCGATTATTCGTGTATCGACAGTAGAATCTTAAAAATACACTTAGTAACCCATGTGGGAGAAAAACAATTTAAGTGTCATCTTTGTCTTTACGCCAGTGTTAACAGTTCACATTTAAAGAGGCATTTGTTAACCCACGTAGGCGAAAAACAATTTAAATGTCATCTTTGTTCTTACGCCAGTGTTAACAGTTTTCATTTAAAGAGACATTTGTTAACACATTCTGCAGAAAAATTATTCAAGTGTCATTTATGCGCTTATTCCTGTATAGATAGTAACTATTTAAAAAACCATTTGAAAACTCATTTGGGTGTAAAGTCATTCGAGTGCCATTTGTGCGATTTTGCCTGCATTGGAACGGGGAGTTTAAAAAAACACTTAATAACCCATACTGGAGAAAAACCATTCGAGTGCCACTTGTGTGATTATTCTTATCGTAGAAGTGAACATTTAAAAAGACATCTTCTAAGCCATTCGGGAGAAAAGCCATTCAAGTGTCATTTATGCGCTTATTCCTGTTATAGAAGCGAACATTTAAAAAGACATATCGCGAACCATACGGGAGATAATCCATTCAAGTGCCATCTTTGTTATTATTCCTGCACTCGAAGTAGCAATTTAGAAAAACACATCGCTATCCATAATGCATAAAAACCATTTTAGTTTCATTTATGGAGGTCATTTTTGTTACTAACCATACAGTTATTGATGATAAAAGGGTTATTGAAATTGCTAATAAAATAATGATATTACTAAGGTTGAAATTTTATTTATTTTTTTTGATTTTTTTTTATAACCTTGTCCAGCAAGATTAAAATGTAAATCGATAGTTAGTTTTGTATAGGACTCGCTATACTGGGTCTTAGGTTTTGTTTAATTTTGGAAATTGTTTATGTTATAACTCGCTCGGCCAAAGTTTTGTCCCGCACTGTATCGAAGCACGGAACTGATATTCCCATCATCCACTTCGAAAAGCACATAAAACCATTTTATTTTATTTTTATTATTTTCTGAATCAGAATAAACGAATTTAATACTAACGAGTGATTTCTCGTTGAATTTTTATTTTTTATTTTTTATTTTAAAAATCAATAATTAAATCAAATTAAATTAAATTCGCATAATTTTTCGTCTAAAAAATAAAATTTTGACACGTAACAAATAGTTCATCGGAAACACGTTAAATAACTTTGATTATATCATTACTATTGTTTGTTCATTGATAAACTCGCATTAAAATAAACAACCCTATTGAAATTTGTTTCATTTTATTTTTCCAAAAAACAAAATCTTGTAAACTGAAGGTCGATTTGCAACAGGAAAAACAAAACCGGATGTTTCAGGTTATAGTAACACCTCGCAATTTCTAGCTAAGATTCACCCAAGATTCTCCACGTGCTTAACTGTTCGGAAAATCGATCCACGTTTGCCTTTTTATTTATCACGATTGAAGTAAGATAAAACGTTACGTAAATAGCTATTGTGTAAGCATATTTTAATATTGATTTGTAGGTTTCGTAAGTTTGTTCGAAGATCTCTAGTCTACGGTGCCGAAGTCGTACGAAAAGCCGAACGAAGGTATACTCCAGTTTATTTTCAGAAAATAATAAAACATTTTATTTTTTTTTTAAATTAATTGGTATTTATTTTTAAAAAAAATTAAATTTAAATAATAAATAATAATTTATTCATGTAATAAACCGTTGCAAATATTTGTACGGAGATTTGCGCTACGTTTGGCCGCTGCGACCCCACCGCATCCTCGTCATTATCAACTGTTTAAAATACAAATTCAAATGAATGTAAAGGCTGATGAAATCGAATCGAATATGAACGGAGCTGAAAACAAAGTAAAAACAAAGTTAGAACGTTTTATTTTATTTTCAGCTTCACTGAAATTCGATTCGATTTAGACCGATTTTACGGTTCCAATTTGTATTCGTTCGCGACCACATTTGATTTATTTTGATTTTGGATCCAAAAATCAACATTTTATACGCCGATAATCATTATCATCGTTGTATTGGTTTAAAATGTCGTTTTTGGTGTAAAAATCAATTATTTGGCAAAAAAATCGTGGATTTTATACGTAACAATTTCGGTTTTTGGACTAAATTTTGATTTTTGGTTTTAAAATGACGAATTACGTTTAAGTACGTTAATACTTGTATGGTTATGTGCATTTTTGGTCTTAAAATGTTGATATTTGACCAAAGAATGTCGATTTTTGGTTTACAAATTTTAGTACTGACAATTTCAGGCTTTTTTTTGTCCCGAGAACCGGAAAATCCAAAATGCCGGAACGAAAAAAGAAAAAATCTATTTCATACATCCTTATTATTTATAAAACTTGCCTACTCAATTTCTTGTTTTAATTACTTGTTTTAATTTCAGAATACGTTTATTGCGATTGGCCGCGAAACAAAAACATTTTCTGCACTCTCGCCGTTATATTTTTCAAATTGAAAATGGAGAAGAAACAACAGCGCTTCAGATGCAGTCGGTGCGATTATTCCACTTCATTTTATTCGTGTTTAAAGACGCACACGCTCGTACACGTTGGATCAAAACCTTACAAATGCCGGAAATGTTCGATCTCCTTCAAGACGAACGTGTCGTTGCTCGTCCACACGCGAACTCACACCGTAAAAAAACCGCCGAAATGTGATTTACGCAACAAAAATGGCGATTTAAAAAAACATTTAACAACCCATTCGGAAGAAAACCAACTAACTTGCCATTTGTGCGAATATTCTTGCAGTAGCGCAAAAACTTTGACTATTCACGTTGCAACTCACACCGGAGAAGAAAAACCAATCGAGCGTCACTCCTCTAATAACAGCGAGGATTTAAAAACGCATTTCCCGACTCATAATACCGAAGAAAAAGGATTTAAGTGCGACGAATGTTGTCATTCGTTCGCAACTGCGAGCAGTTTGCGTAGACATCTACGAACTCAAACTAAAGAAAAAGAAAAACCCTTCAAGTGCCACTTATGTCCTTATTCGTGCGTACGTGCGAGTTCTTTGACTAGTCACGTGAACACCCACACTGGAGAAAAACCATCGAAGTGTCATTTGTGCGATTACTCGTGTATCGCGAGTAAGACTTTAGAAAAACACGTATCGAAAACGCACGCGGGCGAAAAACCATTCAAGTGTCATTTCTGCGCTTATTCGACCGTCCTGAGCGAGAATTTAGAAAAACATTCGGCGACCCATACGGAAGATAAATCATTCAAGTGTCATTTATGCGCTTATTCCTGCGGCAGCGGTTGGTTTTTAAAAAAACATATCGGAACCCACGTCGGAGAAAAACCGTACGAGTGTTGTTTCTGCGATTATTCGTGCGCCGAAAGTGCGACGTTGAAAGGACATTTAAGAACGCACAGAGAAGGAAAGCGATTTAAGTGTCTTTTGTGCGATTATTCGTGTTGCGAAGGCGGAGGTTTGAAAAAACATATTCGGAGCCATACGGGGGAAAAACCGTTCGAGTGTCGTTTTTGCGATTATTTGGGTACCGATGTTAGGAATTTGAGGTACCACGAGTTGATTCATACCGAGGAGAAACCATTCAAGTGTGATTTGTGCGATTATTCGTGTAGTCGGAATAGGGATTTTAAAAAACACGTTAGGACCCACACGGGAGAACAGCCGTTCAAGTGTCATTTGTGCGGTTTTTCTAGCGTTGGTAGGGAGAATTTGAAAAAGCATTTGTTGGTTCATACGGGAGATAAACGATTCAAGTGCCATTTGTGCGATTATTCTTGTAGTAGGAGTAATACGTTGAAAGATCATGTTCGGACCCATACGGGAGATAAACGATTTAAGTGCGATTTGTGCGATTATTCGTGTATTCGTAATACGGATTTTAAAAAACATGTTAGGACACATACGGGGGAGAAACCATTCGTGTGTCATTTGTGCGATTATTCGAGCGTTGGTAGGGATAATTTAAAAAACCACGTGTTGACTCATCATACTAAAGATAAACCGTTGAAGTGTAATTTGTGCGATTATTCTTGTATTCGTACTAGGGATTTAAAAAATCATATTGTTACTCATTCTGCATAAAAACTATTAAAGTTTCGTTTGTGCGTTAATTCTTCTAAGGTGTAGTAAAAACATTCATCGATGAATATAGATTAATAATTGATTACTTCAAAACAAACATATTATAAATGCATAAATGCATCTTATAAATGCATAGGTGCATTTCGTTCAATTCTAAACCAAAAAAAATGCATATAATACCAAACTTTACAATATTTTCCTTATAAAACATAGAAATTCTGATTTTTTGTTTAGAATTCTTGAAATAAGCAAAATTCTGGATTTTTGGTGTTTTTAGCGGAAATTGTCGTAACATCGGTGAAGTGATCAAAAAATGTTAAAAATCACTGATTTTTAACGGTTTTTGACCACTTCTTTAAATTGTAAACCAAAAAAATAAAATAAAAATCGCAGAAAATTCCATTTTCACGATCTAGCGTGATTAAAATGTAAAACTATCGTTACTTTTGTTATATTTTAGACTTTTTTTTTTCAACTGTATATGTAAGTTTTGTCTTTTTATTCCCACTGTAATCATCAACCATCATTCGTCATCCGCTTCAAAAAGCTACAAATCATAAAAATGCATTATTTTATTTTCCGAAAAAAAAAAAGTTTACGGAGCTGAAATGTGGTGGAGTGAACCAACAATTTATACACGCAAGGTAGCAGCACAGTCCATAGAAAGACTTTCTATGGACTGGTAGCAGCACCTAGTTGCAACGGAAAACAAACCAGATGTTTCAGGTTTTAGTTACACCTCGCAATCGCAGGTTTTCCCGCCACCAGCTAAGATTCACCGCGCGCTTTAACTGTTCACGAAGGTTGGCCTTTTTTTTCGGATTCAAGTAAGATATAACGTTACTTAAATGGCCGATGTGCTATTTCTGCACGAAATACTCTATACGTAAATACCTATTTAAAACACGATATTTTAATCTATTTTTTTTGTAGTTGATCCGTAGGTTTCACGAGCTTGATCCGCGATCCCTGGGCAGCAGTTTTAAGATAAGCCGAATGAAGGTATACTCGGTCATTATAGTCATTATCAAACTGTTTAAAATTTAAAAAATTATACTTTCACATCACACAATCTTATTATTTATAAAAACATGCGTATTTAATATATGGCTCGTTTTAATTTCAGAATAAGTCCATTTTCGACGTGATTTGAGCGATACCTATCGGTGATTCTCTGGACTCAGCTTTAAGTTTCGTTATTTGTACAAATGCAAAATGAAGAGAAAACAACGGCGCTTCAGTTGCCCTCGGTGCGACTATTCGAGTTCGTTTTATTCGTGTTTGAAGTCGCACATGTTGATACACGTTGGTGCAAAGCCCTACAAATGCGAGAAGTGTTCAATTTCTTTTAGGACTAAAGAGACGTTGGTTACCCACTCGCGGTACCACGCCGGGAAAAAACCGTCCGAGTGTCATTTATGTCCTTATTCCACCATCGAAAGTAGGAATTTCAAAAGACACGTTTCAACGCATACGTCAAAAAAAATATTCAAATGCCATTTATGCGTTTACTCTTGTACAAGTGCGAATATTTTCGCCAGTCACGTAAAATCTCACACAGGAGAAAAGCCTTTTAAGTGCCATTTGTGCGCTCGTTCTTATACGACGAGTGGGAATTTAAAACAACATGTTGCAACTCATACGGGAGAAAAACGATTCGAGTGTCATTTATGCGATCATTCCTGTAATCGAAGTAGTGATTTAAAAGTACATATAAGAACCCACACGGGGGAAAAACCGTTCAAATGCCATTTATGCGCTTATTCCAGCGTTTATAGTAAGGGTTTAAAACGACATTTATTAACTCATACCGGAGAAAAACCATTCAACTGTCATTTATGCGATCATTCCTATAATCGAAGTAGTGATTTAAAACGACATATATTAACTCACATCGGAGAAAAACCATTCGAGTGTCATTTATGCGATTATTCCAGCGTTAATAGTTGGAGCGTCAAACGACATATATTAACTCACACCAGAGAAAAACCATTCAAGTGTCATTTATGCGATCATTCCTATAATCAAAGTAGTCATTTAAAAGTACATGTAAGAATCCATACGGGTGAAAGACCATTCAAGTGTCATGTGTGTGATCATTCCAGCATTGACAGTGGGCGTTTAAAACGACATATATTAACTCATACCGGAGAAAAACCATTTAAGTGTCATTTATGCGATCATTCGTATAATCGAAGTAGTGATTTAAAAGAACATGTAAGAACCCAGACGGGGGAAAAACCATTCAAGTGCCATTTATGCGCTTATTCTAGTGTTTATAGTAAGAATTTAAAACGACATGTATTTACTCATACAAGAAAAACCATTTAAATGTCACGTATGTAATTATTTCAGTGGTGATAAAGGGAGTTGAAAACGTCATGTAGTATCTCGTACCATTGAAAATCGACTCGAGTGCTTATTGTGTGATTATTCCCGTATTCAAAATAGATATTTAAAAACAACATGGCTAATCACACTGCGTAAAAACCAATCAAGTTCCATTTTTTGCGCTTATTCCTGTTATTTTCATTTTAACTACTCGTTGTATTTCTTTATATTTCCAATTTAAAAATTAATAATATTGAAAACTTCATTTCCTTTTATTATTTAAATAAATCAATAATCAGTCGTTTTAACTCGTGGAATGATTTCTGTGTCCTAATTCTTTAAAATCCTTGAAAACCACATTGAAAGATAAATTGGCGAAACCTCGCGATCTTACACGCGTAACTATAAAAAAATTAACATTTTATTTAATTAAAATATATATATTTTTTTTGTTTATAATATTCAATATAATACCATCTCTGCCATCCGCTCGGGCTATAATTCGTGGATCGATGAATTCCGGTCTTCTACGCGAGATCCAACTTGTAAATTTCTGTAAAGCCGAACTGGACTCCGGAACAAACGTGGCAATCCGAACATTCCGACTAAAAAAAATATTTATTATATATTTATCACTGATTTTTAACGTTTTTTGATCACTTCTTTAAATTGTAAACCAAAAAAAAAAAAAAAAATTGCATAAAGTCCCATTTTCACGATCTAGCGTGATGAAAATGTAAAACTATCGTTAGTTTTGTTATATTTTAGATATTTATTTTTCAACTGTGTATGTCAGTTTTGTCTCGATTTTCCCACCGTAATCATCAACCATCATTCGTCATCCGTTTCAAAAATCTACAAATCATAAAAATGCATTATTTTATTTTCCCAAAAAACAAAAGTTTACGGAGCTGAAATGTGGTGTAGTGAACCAACAATTTATACACGCAAGGTAGCAGCACCTAGTTGCAACAGGAAAACAAACCAGATGTTTCAGGTTTTAGTTACGCCTCGCAATATCAGGTTTTCTCGCCACCAGCTAAGATTCACCGCGCGCTTTAACTGTTGACGAAGGTCGGCCTTTTTACTTAAATACCTATTTAAAACCTGATATTTTAATCTATTTTTATTTTGTAGTTGATCCATAAGTATCACAGGCTTGATCCGCGATCGCTGGACAACAGTCTTAAGACAAGCTGAATGAAGGTATACTCGGTCATTATCGTCATTACCGTCATTATCAAACTGTTTAAAATTTAAAAAAATTATACCTTCCACATCACGCAGTCTTATTATTTATAAAAACGTGCGTATTTAATATTTGGCTCGTTTTAATTTCAGAATAAGTTCATTTTCGACGTGATTTGAGCGATACCTATCGGTGATTTTCTAGACTCTCAGCTTTAAGTTTCGTTATTTGTACAAATTCAAAATGGAGAAGAAACAACGACGCTTCAGTTGCAGTCGGTGTGACTATTCGAGTTCGTTTTATTCGTGTTTGATGTCACACACGCTCGTACACGTTAGTACAAAGCCCTACAAATGCGAGAAGTGTTCAATTTATTTTAGAACTAAAGCGACGTTGGTTACCCACTCGCGATATCACGCGAAGAAACAACCGCTGAAGTGTGATTTATGCACTTATTTCTGCACTCGAAGAATGGATTTAAAAAAACATTTAGCGACCCATTCGGAAGAAAACCCATTCGAGCGTCATTTATGCGCTTATTCCAGTAATATTAGTACGAATTTGAAAACGCATCTTGAAGCTCATTCGGGAGGAAAACCACTCGAGTGTCATTTATGCGATTATTCTTCTCTTCGACTTCAGGATTTAAAAAAACACATATTAACTCATACCGGAGAAAAACCATTCGAGTGTCATCTTTGCGTTTATTCCAGTACTACTAAATCGAATTTAACGAGACATATTGCGACTCACACGGGAGAAAAACAATTCAAGTGCGATCTTTGCGCTTTTACCTGTAATCAAAGTGGAAATTTAAAAGTGCATTTAACGAAACATTCTGGAAAAAA
This sequence comes from Strigamia crassipes, assembly GCA_034683725.1. NCBI lineage: Eukaryota > Metazoa > Arthropoda > Chilopoda > Geophilomorpha > Linotaeniidae > Strigamia > Strigamia crassipes. The sequence continues at coordinate 9,913 of JAQFXT010002922.1, forward strand.
ACCATTTAAGTGTCATTTATGCGCTTACACTTGTAATCTAAAGGAAAGCTTACAAAGACATCTAAGAACTCACACGGGAGAAAAACCATTCGAGTGTCATCTTTGCGCTTATTCCTGTAGTCAAAGGGGGAGATTGAAAAATCATCTTGTAACTCACACGGGAGAAAAACCATTCAAGTGTCATCTTTGCGCTTACTCTGGTATTACTAGTACGAATTTAAAGAGACACGTTACGACTCACGCGAGAGAAAAACAATTCAAGTGTCACGTATGTAATTATGGCAGCGGTGATAAAGGGAGTTTAAGACGTCATCTAGTAACTCATACCGGAGAAAAACCATACAAGTGTAATTTACGTTATTATTCCTGTATTCGAAATAGGGATTTAAAAAAACATATGGCTAATCATACTAAATAAAAACCGTTCCAAGTTCTATTTATGTGTTAATTCTTCTAAGGTGAATATAGATTAATAATTGTTTACTTCAAAACAAGCATATTATAAATGCATAAATGCATTTCTTTTAAATCTAAACCAAAAAAAAATGCATAAAATACCAAACTTTACAATATTTTCCTTATATAGAACGACAGAATTAGCAGGAAATCAGTTTTTTAGAAGTTTATGTTATTCTTTTTATTTCCTGTCTACAATTATTAGTGGAAA
>JAQFXT010002923.1:0-10570 GCA_034683725.1 Strigamia crassipes
ATCACGTGATTTTGTAAGGTAAGTCGACTTTTATAACCGTAACGTGAAAGCGCGAGCGCAAACTGAACTTTTATATTTTTACGTTGCAATATTTATAACGTAAAATTGACTATAATTTTTTTTTTTTTTTACCGAGTTCTTCTCGCATGTCTTTGACTTTTTGTTCGGTGCTCGCGCGCGCCTTTTCGCTTCGCTGCAGCTGCTGGATGAGTTTGTCGATGTCGACTAAGGCGCCCTTATGGAGGACCATGCCGCTGGGGATGGATCCGCTGCCGCTTTGGTTCTCTCCGTTGTCGCTCGCGTTGGTTGGGTTTTCCGAGTCGGATTGCTCGCTCTTCACTTTGATGCTCTGCTCCATTTTGAACACGGGCACCAGCTTCTTGTTTCCTATGGCACAAAAATCAACAAAATCGTTAATCGTTAATTACAACGTAATCGTATCACAATTCGGTTAATTAGTCAATTTAGTCTATTTTTCAATCGTATTTCGGATGTATTTTACAAAGTTCAGACACTTTATATCGCATTTCGGACGTATTTGAACAAATTTAGACAATTTACGTCGCATTTCAGACGTATTGGAACAAATTTAAACAATTTACGTCGCATTTAGGACGTATTGGAACAAATTTAAACAATATCGGACGTATTTTAACCAATTTTAGGCAATTGTCGTCGCATTTCCGACATATTTTATCAAGTGTAGACGTATTTTTATCAAGTTTAGACGTATTTCTTCAATTTTAGACGTATTTCTTCAAGTTTAGACGTATTTCTTCAAGTTTAGACGTATTTCTTCAAGTTAAACAATTTTCGACATATTTCGCATGTATTTTTACCAAACTTAGGCAATTTCGAACGTATTTTTACCAATTTCTGACGTATTTTTACCAATTTCTGACGTATTTTTACCAATTTCGGACGTATTTTTACCAAATTTAGACAATTTCGGACGTACTTTTACCAAATTTAGACAATTTCGGACGTAATTTTACCAAATTTAGACAATTTCGGACGTATTTAACCAATTTTAAGCAATTTTCGTCACATTTCGCAAATATTTTTACCAATTTCAGACAACTTCCGTCGCAACTTCATCAAATCCCCACCAAATTCCAACTTTTCCATACCGAAAATCGCCTCCTCGTTGCTCCACATAGCCTTAGCAGCGTTTTTCTCCTCCACGTCCATCTTATCCTCAGCAAGAGCCGCCGCTTTTTCCTCCTCCTCCTTCAACCGCGGCTTATCGGTCAGTTTCCGGTAATTGAGCGTATCACGAGACACAACCTTCTGCAACAACTTCCTCACCTTAAAAAATAAAAAAAACAAAAAAAAACCCAAAAATCAATTAAAATTAACCAAAAATCAATTAAAATTAACCAAAAATCAATTAAAATTAACCAAAAATCAATTAAAATTAACCAAATAATCAACAAAAAATAACTTTTACCTGCGCCCTGGACAAATTGAGCCCGAGCGTGTGCAGAACCTCCTCGACGTCCTTGTCGAACAAATACCCGCAATGGTTTTGGTCGAAATAGACGAACGAGAGTAAAAGACCCGGATCGAACGTGATCATTTTCGTTTTCTCTCGCTTCTTGTCGGATTTCTCCTTGCCCTTCTTGTCGTCGCCCTTGGTGCGCGTCTCCTTCTCGCGCCGCTCGTCCGAATCCTCCTCGTCCGCGTCGTTGTCGTCCGACTCGTCGTCGCGTTCCTCGTCCTCCACTTCCTTCTCGTCGTTCTCCTTCCCCGACTCGTCGCGCCGCTTCTTCTCCTTTTTGTTGTTCGCGTCGTCCGACGGTTTCTCTTTGGCGCGTTCGTGTTTCTCCTCCTTCTTGCCGGTTTCTTTCTTCTTTTCCTTTTCCTTTTCCTTCTCCTTCTCGTCCTCCTTTTTCTCCGGCGCTTCGACCAGCGCGCGGTAAATGCGGAACCCGAAATCCCTCATTGTCATCTCGTTGAAAAGTTCAGCAAACAACGAAACCTAGAGAAATGGGGTCTTGAATTATTTCATTTTGGTGACAAAAGGCTTTTTTAAAAATAATTTTTAGGCCTGAACAATGTAAAACTGCTCAAAAGTGCATTTTTTCAGTTAAAAATTATTTTTGTCATTTTTGTTATTTTTTCTTATTTTCAGAGCGACGAAAATTAATTTATGCCTAAAAAATGCCATTTTGTGTCTAAAAACACGCATAAACGTGTAAAAATGCTCGTTATTTAATACACAGTTTGCGTCACGTACTTTTCCCTTAAAATTATAGACGATTTTACGTTATAAATATTTATAACGTAAAAATATAAAAGTTCAGTTTGCGCACGCGCTTTCACGTTACGGTTATAAAAGTCGACTCGCCTTACAAAGTCACGTGATTTTCGAAACTAGGAACTGTTTCTTATATTAAATATAGATACAATTTCCGTTTTAACTAATTCGAAACAATGCCGCAACTTTATTATTGCGAATTAAAATTGATTTCCAAAGGAAAACAATGAGATAAACAGTAACGCGTGCTCCTCTCGCGAATAAAGCGGAGAATTCAAAATGGCGGCAAACGAGGTCGTTGCAAATCGCAAATTTTTGGTCAGTGACGTCGCAGTGACGTTAATAGTGGAAAATTACCGGATTGGCTACGCTAATTTTCGATGTAGCGTAAGCTCCGTTAAACTTATGAGTTTTCCCACTATAGTTATAGGCATAACGGGGGGTTTTATAACGTAAAAGTACATGGCGCAAACTGCGTCTAAAAACAATCGTAGTCACCTCGAATGAATGTTCCTTGTTATCTTCTTGTCTGTAATCTAACAAGACGCTCAGACTCATGACCGTGCAGTCGAATTTTCCGCTCTTTGCCACCCTCGACGGATGGACGATGATGCAGGCATTCTCGGGCAGCAAGTAACGCCGCTCCAGCGCCAGCCGCTCGCGCTCCTCCTTCTGCTTCTTCTCCTCTTCTTCGTTCTTCCTGCGCTCCTCGTCCTTGTCGGCCGCCTCCGTCTTCTCGTCGTCCAAATCCGCCGCGTCCACCTGCATCTCGCTCTGGTTCTCCGCTTCCTCCTCTTCCTTCTCCGCCTCCACTTTGAGCGACTTCATCAACCGCGCCACCAACTGCGACTTCAATCCCTTCGAATTCAACGCGCGCGCTTCCAATTCGCGACGCAATTCGGCCACCTAGGGAAAAATAACAATGTCAATCGAAATTTGATTTGATACTCCAAATTTACGCTAATAAATCCATAAATCTCAAAATAAATTCATAAATTTCAAAATAAATCCATAAATTTCAAAATAAATCTATAAATCTCAAAATAAATTCATAAATTTCAAAATATATCCATAACTCTCAAAATATATCCATAACTCTCAAAATAAATCCATAAATCTCAAAATAAATCCATAAATTTCAAAATAAATCCATAACTCTCAACATAAATCCATAAATCTCAAAATAAATCCATAACTCTCAAAATAAATCTATAACTCTCAAAATAAATCCATAAATCTCAAAATAAATCCATAAATTTCAAAATAAATCCTTCAGTTCTCAAAATAAATCTTTTTAAACCTAGAGATTCATAAATCTCGCCGATGAAACTTGCAAATTTCAGGCCCCTTAATTTTGCATTATGGATATTATTAAAAATATATTTTTATTGGTATATCCGTTAGCATTACATATCATTAGCAGTACGTTAATAAGTGGTATGGGGCGTGTCATTTAGCGCGAAAATAGAAAACCGCGTCCAGATCTGCCGCGTCCGGATCTGCCGCGTCTGGACCTACCGCGTAAATAGAGAACTTGGTCCGGATCTACCGCGTCCAGATTTATCGCGTCTCGATCTGCCGCGTCTAAATTTAGCGCGTCACGATCTGTAGCGTTAGATAAATTGAAACATAAAATTTGGCTAGATGTTTGAAATATAGAATTTTCCAAGCTATTGTGACCGATTATCGGCCACTAACACTTGACCGCCCGGATTAAAATTGTAGTCCGTCCACTCTCACACAGATTTTGATGGCAGATTTGATGACAGATTTTTGGACCACGCACTTGTTTGGCAAAAAAATTGTAAAATAAAAAAACAATTTCTTTCTCAGAGCGATGCATACTTCCAAAAATGGTATTTCTTAAATTAAAAATGCAGTTTTTTACACTATAAAATAGAATCGGAATTCCCTGTCCTAAAAATGCAATTTTAGAACATTTTGCAAATGAAAACTGCTTGCGGTGACGGCGGTCATGCCAAAGTCGAAAATGATGTCGATTTTGCTTTCGCAGTATTCGCTGCAGATTGAGACGTACTACATTGAGACGCGGTATATTGAGACGCGGTATATCCTGGACGCGGTAGATCTAAATCCTGGACGTGGTAGATACGCGTCCCCAGCGGTATATATGCGCACTCCCAATTTTTTTTGTGATTTAAAAAAAAATAATTTCAACCTTCATTGTTTTGGGATCGAGCTCCGAGTGATGCGTGGGGTCCTTTTTCGAGATCTCCTCAGTCGCAACTTCCTCTTCGTCCTGCACAGCCGGGCCGGCGAAAGAAAAAACAAAAAAAAAAAAAAAAAAAAAAAAAAAAAAAAAAAAAAAACACAATTAGCATAAAATATTTAAATTTCTTAACTTTTTGTTTTAAAAAAAAATTTTTTTTTTCTTTTAAAATAAATAGAAATAATAAAAAAAATAATAATAATAATAAAAATAAAAAAAATAAAAATTAAGGGCCCATAACACCACCCAGGATCCTCCTTTCACCTAGAAAACACCAAATTTTGTCCAATTTTGACCAATTTTTCCTCATTTTTAAATTAATTAACCAAAAAAAAAATATATATTTCCCAGCATTCACTCAATTCATTCATTCATCTGCAGTCAAAAATCTATTTATCGTCCTGAAATGAATTTATTTCAATCCTGAAATGAATTTATATCTCTATCTGATATATTTATCTTTTTTTGTTTCATTGTACAAAAAAAATATATACAAACTCTGGTTGAGAACTCCATTTCTGACGTCGCAAACCTAAGAATTAATTAGCTTTTCTTCGTTTCAGGTCTTTAAAACATCCACCAATCAATGAAACCAGTTTGTTTATCCAAAAATAAAAAAAAAAATAAAAAATACCAAAAAAAAAAATACCAAAAAAATACCAAAAAACAAACTAATTCCATATTCCAACCAATGGGGCGCCACTAACTAAGGATGAACTCTCAAAAAAAAAAATATAAAAAAAAAAATAAAAAATAATAAATAAAAATAATAAAATAAATGTTGAATGGAGAGTGTGATATTATAAAATGAAAGGGGTAACAACTTTGGTTTGAATTTTTATTTTGGTTTTCAGTGCCTGGTTCTCGTTCATCTCTTCCACCTCGTCGCGGAGTCTCTTGTTCAGCTGTTTTTTGTAGCTGGCTGTAATGGCATCCCACTCGAGCCGCGTGGGGATGCCGCTCCACACGTCTGGCAAGAAAATCACGACAGTTTCAACACGCGCAGGCACCGAACGCCCTTTGTGGCTCGTCTCGCCCCGGCGATAGTAGACCTCGGCAAAGCGGTACCTGTATAAGGGGAGTTAAGAAAGTCACAGCATAGTCAACGTCATCATGTCTCTGCTAGAAAACAAACTGCGTTAGCAAATTAAATAAAAAAATCAACGAAATCAAGAAAATCGAGAAAATCGAGAAAATCAAGAAAATCAAACCCCCAGCACTAACAAATGCCGGTTTTAATCGATTGAAACTAGAATTTGACCGATGTTTCACAATTTTCCGATACCGGATACGATGGTTTTCATATGGCCACGTGATATTTTTTTTTTAAAGCTTTTTCAAACGTTTTTTTTTAACGTTTTTGCAACGTTTTCCCATTTTTGCAACCTTTTTTCAACATTTTTTCAACATTTTTTTCAACATTTTTGCAACATTTTTGCAACATTTTTTAGTTTTTCAAAGTTTTTCAACATTTTTCAACGTTTTTGCAACATTTTTGCAACATTTTTGCAACGTTTTTGCAACATTTTTGTAACGTTTTTCAACATTTTTGTAACGTTTTTCAACATTTTTGTAACGTTTTTCAACATTTTTGTAACGTTTTTCAACATTTTTTTAACGTTTTTCAACATTTCTCAACGATTTCACGATTTCGCTACGTTTTGCAACGTTTTTCAACATTTTCGCAACGTTTTTCAACATTTTTGCAACGTTATTCAACATTTTTGCAACGTTATTCAACATTTTTGCAACGTTTTTCAACATTTTTGGAACGTTTTTCAACAATTTCACGATTTCGCTAAATTTTTCAACATTTTCTAAATATCGGTGCAGGTATCGGTATCGGCGATATAAAAAAATGTGGGTATCGGTCAAAATCTACTTAAAACTGACATTATTGCGTTTATTTACGCTTAATGTCGCGTGCAATAGTGATTTATCAATTTTTTCTTCTTTTCCTGGCCAATCGCCGCCGTTTTTGTGTTTTTTTTTTGCTTTTTTACAGACCCGGAACATGCAATACAAAACTCGGGTTCGTTGAAGAACAGAAAGGAAAAAAAATGTATAAAAAAATTTGTTCTTTTTTTTGTTTTTTTTTTAAAATTTTTTTTTTGGGTTTTGGAAGATTTACCATTGAGTGCAGGCCGATAGGTCGATGTTGGTGAGGGCTTTGCACGTGCGAATGGCGGTTCGGATGAGGACTCTCGGGTCTGATTCTGGGTCCGGGCCGTCGAGGGATGGAGACCAGGGTCCGCCGATGGCCATTGTTTCGTTTTTTCCTTTTAGGCCGACGAGGAAATGAAGTAGGCGAGTTGGATGGACGAAGTTTTCGCGGATGTCTGCCGGGTCTTCGGCGAGAGCGCAGGATTTGCGGTAGATTTCTTCCAGGGGTGGAGCTGCCAAGAGCATTACCTGGGAAAAGAAAAGAGATTTAGTATGGATTGGAATTGGTTATTTTGGAATAATTTGTGTTTTATGTGATTTTATGTGTATATACGATTTTAGCTAGAATTCTGTAAAGTTAGAGGATTTTACGTAAAATTGTGCAATATTTACAGGATTTTATGTTAAATTCTGCAATATTTATACGATTTTATGTTAAATTCTGAAACATTTGTACGATTTTACATTAAATTCTGCAAGATTTGTACGATTTTACGTTAAATTCTGCAAGATTTATACGATTTTGCGTTAAATTCTGCAACATTTATAGGATTTTACGTTAAATTCTGCAAAATTTATAGGATTTTACGTTAAATTCTGCAAAATTTTTAGAATATGTAAAATTGTACAATTTTATAGAATTTTACAATTTAATTCTGCAAATTTTTTTAAATATTATGAAAATTGTGAAATTTTATAGAATTTTACAGTTAAATTCTGCAACACATATTATATTACACTAATTACTGTAAATGTCTAGAATTTTTACATTAAATTCTGTAAATTTCTAAGATTTGTGCATTAAATTCTGTAAATTTCTATGCTTTTACATTAAATTGTGTAAATTTCTAAGATTTGTGCATTAAATTCTGTAAATTTCTATGATTTTTACATCAAATTGTGTAAATTTCTAAAATTTTCATATTAAATTCTTCACAATTTATACACATCTGTGTTAAATTTTTCACAATTTATACAATTCTATGTTAAATTCTGCACAATTTGTACAATTCAGTGTTAAATTCTGTCACTTTCTAAGATTTTACGGTTGAAATCAACAATTTTAAAGGATTTTACGCTAGAATTTTACAATTTTAAAGGATTTTACAGTAGAATTTTACAATTTTAAAGAATTTTACGGTAAAATTTTACAATTTTAAAGACTTTTACGGTTGAACTTTACAATTTTAAAAGATTTTACGATTGAATTTTACAATTTTAAAGAATTTTACGATTGAATTTTACAATTTTAAAGAATTTTACGGTTGAATTTTACAATTTTAAAAAATTTTACCGATAAATTTTTCATTTCTGAAGAATTTTACCATTAAATGTTGCAATTTTAAAAGAATTTAACATTAAATTTTGCAAATTTAAAGAGGTTAACCATTAAACTTTGCAATTTTAAAGAATTTTACAGCTAAATTTTGCATATTTCTAAGAATTAACCGTTAAACATTGTAATTTTAAACAACATATACCACTAAACTTTACAAAAATAAAAAATTTTCCAGTAAAATTTTATACCATTTCATCGCCAATTTCCAATTTCCCTATAAAATCCTCCAATTTTTAAACATTCTAAGTCAAATTCCATATCCTCATTCAACTTTCCATACCCGTTCCACCAAAAACCACACAATCAACACCAAACAAATTACTTTAGCACTAAACAAATGATCAGCATCTGCAGGCTCCAACACAGCCGTATTCTCAACAATCGGATCCACGTCCTTCTGCATCACTTGAAACGCGCACGGATGATCGAACGAAAAATTACGATGAATGGGAAACGCATCAATCCACAAAAAACCCGACTGGAAAAAATCCGACGGAATATACATATTCTGGTATCGCTTCTTCAACTCGATCACATTCGCCTCTTTCCTAAAAAAAACCAAAAAAACCAAAAAAAATTAAAAAATAACCAAAATAACCAAAAAAAACAAAAAAAAAAACAAAAATAACGTACAAATCAACCGAAATCTTAGGTATCTGAACCATATAACGCGGCACAATCCTCGCCCTCCGTCGCGGCGGACTGCGGCTGCGCGGTCGAGGCGACCGCGACCTCTTCCGCATGATCGGCGTCCGATCCCGCTCGTGGTGTCGTTCTCGTTCGCGCTCCCTCTCGATGCGCCGATCTTCCCGCGGCGGACGAATATCTCGATCGCGCTCGCGCTCCCTGCGGATTATCGGCGGCGGGGAGTGGCGCCGCGACGGCTGCATTTGGTTCCCGGATCCACCTCCCATCCGGTTCATGTTCACGGGCCCGGATGTCATGTTCATGGAATGCACTGGAATAAAATTAAATTAAATTTAGGGGTGAGATGAATTTTTAATTTTTTCTTGGATTTCAATCTGAATCTTGAAAGATTCTCGAATTCCTCAAATCTCGTGAATCTCGAATCTTTCATGTAAGAATAATGAGAAAAAAAGATAAGAAATAGAGGTGAGGTGAGGAAATCTCGAGAGAGAAAAGATTTCGCATTGCAAAATCCATGAAATCCCAGAAATTCTAGAAATCTTAGATATTCATGAAATCTTATAAATTGTCTTGGAAATTGCGGCAAAAATTAAGTAAAATGTTTTGAATTTCAAGCAGATTTCTTTAAAGATTTTGTTTGATTTTGCTACAATTTCTAGACTTTCTAAGATTTCATGGATTTTTAAATCCAAAATCTTAGCCAGCAATGCAAAATCGAACAAATCAAGCAAAATTTTTAAAAAGATTTGCTTGAAATCCCAAAATTGTTAAACCCAAAGTAAATCCCTGATTTAGCAAATCTTCGAAATCTCTAAAATCTCGTCAAATCCGCCTAATATCTTTCTGAAATCCTGAAAATCTTCAAAATTCACGTTTGCTGAACGCATCAGCGACGTAACGAAATAAACCATCCAAAGATTTCGAAGATTTTCTAAATCAGGGGATTTACTTTGAGTTTAACAATTTTGAGATTTCAAGCAAATTTCTTTAAAAATTTTGCTTGATTTGCTCGATTTTGCATTGCTGGCTAAGATTTTGGATTTAAAAATCCATGAAATCTTAGAAATCCTAAAAATTCTAGCAAAATCAAAAAAAATCTTTAAAGAAATCTGCTTGAAATCCCAAACATTTTGCTTAATTTTTTGCCGCAATTTCCAAGACAATTCGTAAGATTCGAATCCCAAATTTTGTTTGATAAAATGTCAAATTTCACCTGGAGGTGGCACTTGATTGTAATTTTGTTGTTGCATGCTGTTTGGCGCCATGTTGTTTGACGAGATGGGCGGCGGGTGTCCCCCGCCACTCATCTGCACCATGGCTGTTTGCATCGATAAGTTGGCCGACTGGTTAGACGATAACAGCGTCCCGCCTGGACGCCCCATGCCGCCGGCGGGCGATGGCTGACTCACTTGGTTCTGTACCTGAGACTGCACGCAAACGAATGGCAGCTAAACAAAATTTATTTTAAAAATTAAAAAATGAAAATAAAATTTTTTGTGGCGCTATATAAACCCTAATTTACGTACCGCTAATATATATATCTTTCCAAACTTATGAAACACATTTTAGACCATTTTCACACATTTTCACACATTTTCGACCATTTTCACACATTTTCACACATTTTAAACCATTTTCACACATTTTAGACCATTTTCACACATTTTAGACCATTTTCACACATTTTCACACATTTTAGACCGTTTTAGACCATTTTCACACATTTTAGACCATTTTCACACATTTTAGACCATTTTCACACATTTTAGACCGTTTTAGACCATTTTCACACATTTTAGACCGTTTTAGACCATTTTCACACATTTTAGACCATTTTCACACATTTTAGACCGTTTTCACACATTTTAGACCGTTTTCACACATTTTAGACCGTTTTCACACATTTTAGACCGTTTTCACACATTTTAGA
>JAQFXT010002924.1:0-10567 GCA_034683725.1 Strigamia crassipes
GCGGTAAAATATTAGCGGTACCGCGTTGGCGGTAAAAACTTAGGCGGTAAAAAATTGGCGGTAGTGTCGTGGAACCAGGTGCAACATATATTCACACATAGTTCAGTTCAGTATTCAGTATCAAGAGTCAGGGGGGCTTTCCGGTTGGAACCCACCTTATATACTGGTGCCAGTATAAGGATTAGTTTAGTGTTCCAATCGGGACACTGGCCTTGGGAATCCCTCCAATCAGCTGATAGGGGATATGGATACCCAGGACACAGAAAGTGGATACCGGGGACACTTTTGCTGTCCAGGGGTCCAAAGGATTAGGATATGCAGGCGAATATCTTAATCCCTTAGAAGGGGTGGCTAATCCCTAACATGTGTTTATCAGACTTTACCAATTCTATTGAATTGGTGCAGAAACTTGCTAAAATATATTCTACTATTAGATAATAAATAGTATATATATTTCTCTGTTCTCTAGACATATAAAACATGTGTTTTTATGTCTTTCGTCTATAAAACAGGCGTTTTATGAATTGTGAGGAATTCTGACGTCACTTGGCGCTCTAATTGTTAGTATTAATTAAAAGGGTTAAAGATAGCCATTTTTCAGCGTAGTAATTGTTTAACTTGTTTATATAATTATTGCCGGGAATAATTCACGTTTGAATTAATCCTCATAAGTCTAATAAATGTCCGTATGTTTTGATAAAAGTGTGTCTTGTTGATTTATCTCAATCTATCTTATGCAAGCCCGATATCTCAGCTTTTGGTCAAAGAATTTGTCTAGTTGAGGTTTTGATCTTGTGAACAAAGCCCCCTGTATTGATATTTCCACAGAAATATCTGCCCCAGGTCGACATCGTCACAAGGTAAAGGGTGGAAGATGCTACAATAGGAGCGCTGGCTCTGGAAATCCTTCCAATCACCGGAACTGGATACCTGGGACACTCTTGCACAATGGGGGTTAACCGAAAAAGAGATACACAGGACCCTTTTGTGCCATGAGAACCCAAGTTCTAGAGGAAGTGGCTAATCCTGAATGGGTGTATTAGCAACTTTACCTAGATGCACCAATTCCAGTGAATCAGAGCAATATTTTAATAAATATCTTTGGTTTTAAACCATCAAAAAATAGTTTATATCTTCTGTCGTGTTCTGTTCAATTCGGCATATAAAACGCGTGTTTTTACGTCTTATTGATCTCATTCAACACCACTAGGCGCGAGTGCGCCATCTGATGTCAGATTTGCGTATCAACTACGGTTCAAAGCCGTCACAAGAGACTGGCACATTAATGGTGAGTTGTGTTTGCATTAAAATTAATTTTGAGATACCTGTAAATTGCTGCCATATCCAAATTATTCCAATATTCCCATAAATTAATAATATTTATTAGTTTAATTGGTAATATTTGCAAATTCTTTTTGAGGATTAGGATTTACGACTTACTTGTTTTTCGCGCCAATAATGTTATTAGTCCAATTTTATTATCGATTTTTGACATATACACATGCAAATAAAGGATTTCAAACTTTTGTGTCGCCTCATGGAAGCTACTATGCGTCCATGACTACGACGCTAGGCATCACAGCAGTGAATTTCTATTTACTTTCACATAAAAAAAAAAATAAAAAAAAAATATTATTTTAAATATTATTTTTTACAATTTGCCAACTAATACCAGGAAACAGAAGAAAAATAACAAATAAAGTGAAACATAAAATTTTTAATTTGTTGTTCAAATTTAAGGAAAAAATGTCTCATTTATTGTTCAAATTTAAAGAAAAAAATGTCTCATTTATTGTTCAAATTTAAAGAAAAAAATTCTTTCCGGATTAGATAACTATCTATACAAAAAAAAAAAAAAAATTACAGATACTTGTTTAAAAATAAAATACAACACCTAAAAAGCACTAATTTAATATTTATTTAAAATCAGACATGTGATCAAAATCAGTCAATCACAAAATACAAAACCAGATATGGTCAATACTCACAAGGAGGGGTGTAGGTAACAAATATTACAAAAAATCAAAAATTACAGGTTGAAAGATAAAACACCGCCGCGCGGATAATTTATGCACGCGGAGGGGCTTTTGCATGATTTTAAATAATAAACACGCTCGTGACAACTTCTAAGTCAGATATGCTAATCTGCGAGTTCTTTACTCACATGTTCAATAAGTGGCGCTACTAGCGTAGCATCATACAATCTCAAAAGATGATGATAAATGCAAGATGCTGTAAACACAGCACTATCAAAAACTTAATACAGATAATTACCAAAAACCGAATACTAGATTGTTGTTACCACAGACCAAATACTAGATAACTTTTTAAAACCAAACAATCATCAAAGACCGATTATTCACCAAACACTAAAATTACCGAAAACTGAATACCGGATGTTATCTGACCAATAAAAGTTACTGAATACCAAGTAATAATAATATACTTTAATAAAACTAATACAAAACTAATCATTTTGAAATAAACACGCTTGCTAAATTATATTAGCGGATCAGGCCTCTATTTAAGTCAAGTTAAATAAAAGTTTTTAATAAAATTTTTTAAAAATATAAACCATTTTAAATGAGGGGTGTTATACTAGGCGCGATATGACTAGGCGCGATTGTTATAACTTCGCACCTATTCATAACAACACGTTATTATTTTTAAAATGTCGCGTTTCTTCATATGTTGCATCCTCACATAATATGACTAGGTGCAATTGTCAAAAAAATCGCGCCTAGTCATGCCAACACATTGTAACATTTCAAATGTCGTATTTGGTCATATGTGGCACACGTGCACAGTATGACCAGGCGAAAATGCAGAATCGCATTTATTCATGTCGCGTCTAGTATGCACCCCCGACTTGATGAATGTGCTTACCATTCAGTCTTTTGCAAAATGTTTTTTGCTTCCCTAATCCTAACATGCAAAAAAATATACAAAAAAAAAAAAAAAATCTTTAAAACAAAAATACAATTAAATATAATTAACAACAGCTGTTATTGTTTATCACCTTTTTGGAGCTGAATGCAATTGTCAGATATCCTGATTCCAAATGATTTATATTCAATTTATGTGTCACATTTTCATTACATTTCCTTAATTCGTTTTTGTCCTCTGTTTATATAAAAGTAAGAGACTAGATTGAGAACTTCATCAGACGTCTACCACATCCAATTGGTTTTTCAACATGAAGTACTTTAGTGTATGTTTGCTTCTTACTGTATTTGCTTTCTCTGCCAATGGAAGTAAGTATTCAAATTGCTTTTTTAAAATTAAAGAAATGTTACATTCTAATAAAACATCACCAATTTCAGATAAAGATGATTGGAAGAATCCAGGAGGTAGGTTAAAACTTCATTTTTGAAAGTTAAAGAAATGTTAAATTTTAATAAAACATCACCAATTTCAGGTCATGATGTTTGGCAGGAAATAAGAAGTAAGCTTAAATTAAAACTTTCATTTTTGCTGTTTTTAATTTTAATACAAATTATTTCAGTCACATACAATGAAGACAAAAATGCTAAATGGGCATTCGACAAAATGCCATTCACTCGAGTGGATGCAGAAAAGGCTGGGTGGAAACAAATTGAAGGCAAGAATGCAAGTTGTGACGGTGTAGGTTACAGATACATCTTAAACAATGACCCAGCTGCAGTTCCTATTTATGCTGAAAATGGCGCTATTGTTGGATTTCAAAATGGAGTAAGTGTGCAGCCAGTGCCGACCACAAGGGGAAATGCAGTGAATGCAAGGCACCTTGGCCTGGGTTTGTGTATGGGGCCCCAGGTTTACGCATGGGCCCCCGGAAAAATATAACGAAAAAAATTAGAACGATAAAAACAGAAAATCGAAATGAAATCACTCAATAATTCAACTAATAGGACACTCATAATTCTTTTCGCACCCGGGCCCCATCTTGGAAAAGGCTGGCCCTGTACGCAGCGGAACAATGGGGTGTTCCATTAAATGTATGGAAACGAAAACCCAGCTTTTTACCACAGCACAATCGCTGCCTGTTTATTTTCTGTGTAACTTAGTTGGTTGCATTCTCACCAGCATGCAGCCATTTCCCTGTCAAGGCCCACAATGCTTTAAAGATGGCGCCAAGAAAGAGCGTTTCACCAATAAAAACCCTGGTGCCTGAAATTTTCATCAATGAAACCATCCTGACAGTCTGACAAGCAATGCAGTTTATTACGAACTTCGAGATTGGTCGGATGAACAATGACTGTTTTGTTATGCATTTAATGATTGGTCAAATAACCAATGGCTGCTTTGTAATGGCACTCTTAATTGGCTGACATTTTGTGACGTCGGTAGTGGTAAACGAAAAACTTTTTTTGATTTTTGCTTCTTCAGCGGTTTTTCAGTCGCTATGTTGATCGCTACTGCGATCGGTTTGTAAACCGCATCGACCGATTGATCGTCGCTAAGTTGATCCTACTCGGGTTGTGACGATCTAGTTTCGTCAAAAGACGTAAAAATTACCACCAGAGCGCGTCTTTTGTATAACACGCGCAAGATTTAAGTTTCAAATGAAACTTGTGTGCAAAATAGGTTTTCTAGGTATTTTTCACAAAAAAGTAAAGTAAAGCTTACTCTTCTGACAAGAATAGTAAACAAATCTATAAAGGAAGGGAAAATAATAAATACCTTTGTATTTATTCAACCTAAAATGGTATAAGTTGTATATGAACATGTATACGTGAAATCAGAAAGTTAAGTAGTGCTTACAAGAATTATTATAGAACTCGGATGATAATAAATAAACACTGTTGTATTTATTTATGGATCACCGCATAATGCGTGCAGATAATTATGTGCGAACGAATTAATAGATTTCGTCATATGACGTTGTCAAAAAGGGGACTTAAGACATCACATGACCCCTTTTTAATCTCCCGTACTCCCGATTCGAGAATATCCCTAATTACCCCCCGGTTATTAGAGGAATTCCCCCTGGACTTGATACTATTGGAAGATTGAATAGTCTCCAACTAATGTACTAACTAGTATAAAAGGGCTGTTTTCTCCGAAAGTAGTTGCTTGCTTGCTTGCTTAACTTGGACTGATAACTTACACTTATTACGTCCTTTTTTACCCCGATCATCTCTTATGGTGCACTGCGGTGTGCCATCTATGAGAGGTCGCCCCTTATTGTGCTTAGACGAAGGCATCTGAAACGTCAAGCACGCATTGACTGAGCCTTCTAGATTGTAAGTCAGAACCCTTTCGCCAAAGTTATCAATGAGAAGGTTAAAGCGGACAAGAATGCCAAAAGTGGATAGGGATTGAGACAGGATCTCTTTCCCCAAGGCGCTTCAACGCGCTAGGCTCCCACACCAACTAATTATTTGTCACCAGATTTCACAAGTAAGTGTTCAGTAAATCTAAATAGATTTAGGATCGGATCAAAGTTGTATTTAATTCGTAACCGAATTAAACGAACCAACTGAAGAAACTCTTAGATTTGAATAAATCTAGCTATTTGAATAATATATGTTGACTTTGGATCTGAATAGATCCAAATACAATGTCCGAAATCAAACATTATGTAAATCTGAATATGATTTACTTAAGATTCGGTGGCAACCCAATTTACATAGATTGGATTTGTCCGATTTGCCAAAATTCCCTTACCATGCGGTAAAGGTATTGTGATGATGCAAGAAAGACAACCAAATACCTCCGGATCGGGAAGATTCAAGATGTCAGCCCGACATAGACAACAATGGAACCACGTGGACCCCAAAAATGGCCAAATAACCAGCCCGGTTATGACAGATGCCCGAGACGAAAACTGATGCAATCTCCAGCCGATGCGATAAGTTTCTCGTTGTGTTTTATTATTGTTTTGTTATATTTGTTATTCGTAAGGAGCTTCGAGCTCCAAATATTGTTAGTATTAGTTATTATTAAGGTCTTAGCCATTTGTCGGCATAGTTATTGTTTAGAATATTGTATAATAATTGCTGGGGATAATTCACGCTTGAATTAATCCCCGTAAGTCTAATAAATGTGCGTATGTTTTGATAAAACTGTGTCTCTTTAATCAGCTCAATCTATCCCGTGCAAGCCCGATATCTCAGCTTTTGGTCAGTAAATTGTCTAGTTGAAGTTATGGTCTTGTGAACAAAGCCCCCTGTATTGATATCTCATCTGAAATATCTACCCCAGGTCAAAATCGTCACAGGGTAAATTCTGACCATAACTTTATGACCGATATCAGGTCACTAGCAACCAATGAGCAATGACCAGTGACGATTGATGACTTCATACGTCATAGACCAATGGTACACCAACCAGGTGTTCAGGGACCCTGAGAGAGACTTCTCCCAACCAGCTCCGTGATCGGACGTTGGTCACCATAATGCGGTTTAAGGAACTGACCGGTACGTCGTTAACAGTACCGTGAACCGTCACATGGCTTTGAGACAGTAGAGATAACTGACCACGCTGTCCATAGGGTTATACAACCCCATGGCCAGCGGTCAGCCAGGGATGGGTGATGGCAACATCAACCATGCATTAGGAAAAGACATTTAAGAGACTGCCCCTAGACACTGAAATAACGGCTTATAGCAAATAATACAGTTTCTTTATGTCTTTTTTATCACGTGTCGTGCGTCCAGCGTAGTCCTGACCTTCCAGGTCAAAGCGGTCATCCGTCCACTCTCATAACTTTAAAAAAAATTATGTTTTTATAACCGAGAAACTTAACCCATTAATTCCTGCTTGTCCATAATAACTTTATTATTATCTTTGTAATTATCATTATCAAAGTAAAATTGTAATTCCAATTCTAGGTTCCTGAAAGCAAACTAAATGATACTAAACTTGTTGCTTGGTACAAACAGCAACCCATGTATCAAGTTGAACATCCAGAATATGACAAATCGGAAACTTTGTACACTTTGAAAGTATATACCTGTGATCCAGGTAATTAAGAATAAGCCCTTTGCTAACAAATTATTTAAAAAATATTTTTTTAAAGACCATGTTTGTGACAAAGATTTTAAATATGAACACAATTTATTCTACATGAATGGCACCCAAAAGACTTTAGTGCCTCTTGAAGACTCCAAGCTAGATCCAGTGTGGACTAAGGGCATATGTAACAAAGGAAAAGGTACGTAACAACTCAAAACACACTAAAACATACGATACTTATGCTTCAGCTAATCTTAAATAATTTTTATTAGGCTTGCATTATTTCCTCAATGTAAGTAAAGACATGAGCTGCAATGATTGGCAACCGTTCTTTCCGGCTTACAGTAACGGAAAGCTGGTTGGTTACAGTTTTATCAGTTTCGGAGAGTATCAGATGATCTCAAACCGTTATGGCCCAAGTGAATATCACCTGAGTGAACAATTTAAGGTAACTCATGCAATACAGAACCGAATTAACACCTTTAGAAGCCCTAAACACTTAAAAGATTTAATGCCCTTATACAGGTCTAGTTAAAATGCATAGCAATTATCAGTAGTAATATACTGAGCGAGCCGAGTAATTGTCAAATAATTAGGTTTGCACGAATCATTTTGTCTGATAAGATCACAAGTACCCGTAGGGCACGAGTGATCTTTATGAAAGAATTTACCGATAGAAAATCGGACAAACGACTACAAAGAGTTCCAATGGGATCAAAATGCCATTTGTATTTTGGTTGTGAAAACCCACAACAGATGGCAAAAAGGACAAGCGTGCATTATCAAAATAATGAATGCAACCACCTACAGCCACCAATGCAAAAACCAATGGGGTTTGTTACGCACTTCGGGAGTGGTCAGACAAACAATGGTCGTATTGTTACACCGTTTTCATTGGTCATCAAAGCACCAGGGAACATTATCAAAACTAGTAGTAAATTCTCAGCGTATTAAAAATGCTGTGGTTCTGCTCTCGTGATGCCCTCATGCAATATCTAGACTGTATCTTCCAAAAGAATTCATCTATCTCATTACTGCTGGCTTCTTCATGCATCAGAAAAACCCATATGATTCAAAAATGCATTGCAATGCATTCCAAAATGTGTAGCATTTTGCAGAACTTATGTACACAGTATTATTTGTGCATTAAATAACACATTTCATAATACAATTGAAAACAAATGTATTTTGACATTGCATTTTCAATTATCAAGCAATAGCATTTTGACATTGCATTTTCAATTATCAAGCAATAGTATTTTGACATTGCATTTTCAATTATCAAGCAATAGTATTTTAAAATATATTTTAGTATTTTATTTAATTTTATTATTATTATTATTTTAATATACTTCTTTATTTGCTTGCAGAAATACTTCTATGAAGTTCCTCAGTGTCTGTACACATTTGGTCATAACCTGACAACCCTCCATGTTTTCATGACTGAAAATCCATGGGATCTCGAATGTGAAAAATGATTAAATCAAAAACACTTCCACATGTTTCCTGAATAATGTTGAAGATTTAAATTTTGAGATCATGTAACTTGTCGAAAATAAAATTATCAAGCGTACGCTTAGACCAGGGGTTCTCAAACTTTTTAACAATACAACACAGGTTTTTGAAATGCAATCTATCAAACAAATACCTGAATCCCTGTGAAATCTCATACCAAACACGCAAATTTTCAGCAGATATTCAGTATCGAGCCTATTGAGCCAAAAATTACACCATATGGAGATTTTTACCAGGGCTTTGGAGCAGAGCGCAAAGCTGCAGCACAGCAGTGCCCAGAGCTGGACCGCAACCAAAGCACAGAAAATTTTGATTGCTTCATTGTTCTGACATATGGTAAAATTTATGATACTAAGAGTTATACAATCGACTATCGCATACACATCAGGTTACGTGGTTTTCTTGGGTTCTATTCCTAGTATCCGAGTTATGTCATTGCTGCATTGTCAAAATGACATCAGGGTCTAATATTCATAACTGCATCCAGTGGTGACTGAAATTGGAATAACATCACAATAAACTAACGCCAGTTTAAACTATGCAATCATGGCTTTCTACCACCTAACAATATACAGAGTCTCGTATATTAGCGGTGACTGGTCTGTGTAATGAAACTGTTTATTATGTGTTTTTTGATGGGGTCTAACATGTCAAGTGGCATGACGAAGAGGAAACATTACTGAATGTTTTCCCTCATCCACTTAAGTTTACCAGGTCCACTTGGACACTTTAACCCACTTGTTCAGCATCACCACTCATAACGCTTGCCTTCATCGGTCTCGATGGTATTTGTATTGGGGGTGACGGAACTGTTTCTTCACTACGCATGTCTCTCCGTTGTGAGTCTGCACAGAATTGGAAACTCGTATAACTGCTTCACCACACATGGAGCATCTGCTCGGTAACGATTGGTACACATAGCAACATCGTTCGACAGGAGTGGCATCGACTTGTCAGCAAGGGCCTCAGGAAAAGGCTCGTATCTCCATCATCGAAGGGAAACTGTACTTACTTGTTAGATAGATTCAACATATAATTACATATATCTGAGTTCTGGGTAAGCGTTTAGGGCTCATAATTCCGGCTGGAAGTAGGTATTTATACCTTCGTGAACATAAAAGGAAGGTGACGTTCCAATGAGAGCAATGACTTTTGGAATCCTTCCAATCACCGGGTACGAGAAATGGATACTCAGGCCACAGGAACTGGATACCGGAGATACTTTTGCACAGTGGGAGTTGACCAAAAAGGGATATACAGGACACCTTCGTGCCCTGAGTGCCCAAGTTCCAGGAAAAGTGGCTAATCCTGAACAGGTGAGTTAGCGACTTTACCTAGATGTACCAATTCTATTGAATTGATGCTATATTTTAATATACATAATTTATTCCTTTTTCGTCATGTTCCGTATAATTCGACATAACACGTGTGTTTTATGTCTTATTGACCTTCTTTTGATTCCAATAGGCGCGAGCGCGCCACCTGGTGTCGAATTTGGCATTAATGACGGTTTAAAACCGTCACATTGTGAATTTGAAAATTTTGAAATTTCGGAAATCTTTAAACATTTTGCTTAATTTTGCGACATTCTTCAAGACAATTTATAAGATTTCATGGATTTTCAGGATTTATACGAGAATTTGATATCCTTATTAAAATCATAAAAATTTTGGGATTTCAGGAGTATTTTTCAGGATTCTCAAAATTTCAGGTGGATTTCTTGAATTTTAGGATTTTATGGATTTGAAAATTTGCAAAATTTCGAACATTTGCTAAAAATTTCAGGAATTTGCCATGCATTTAAAGATTTCGAGATTCCAAGTAGATTTCCTTTTTAGATTTTGCTTGATTTTGCTTCAACTTCATGGTTAGAGAAGAAAAAAAAAGGGTTGCACGAACATTTCGGAAATGGGGCACTATAGTCTGTTAAGTGTACAGTATGCTATAGATTGCATACACTACTGTTATATATGTCGGTAAGGTGTAGCACTATTTTGTTAATTTATATATTTTGTAATACATTTGTTTGTTTATATTGTTACGTGTGCGCGGGGATGAAGCACATCACGTAGCATGTTAAAGAATGAAAAGGAGTCATAACACATTTTAAGAA
>JAQFXT010002925.1:0-10566 GCA_034683725.1 Strigamia crassipes
TTCAAAATTCAATTTTTACGTTCAAAATTCAATTTTTACGTTCAAAATTCAATTTTTACGTTCAAAATTCAATTTTTTACCTAAAATATTTATTTTTTACCTAAAATATTCAATTTTTACCTAAAATATTTAATTTTTACGTAAAATATTCAATTTTTGCCTAAAATATTCAATTTTTGCCTAAAACATTCAAGTTTTACTTAAAAAAATTCAATTTTACTCATGTTTATATTTCACTTTTTAGGGTATCAACATTGCAAAGGTCAAGTCCTTGACGCAACTCAATTGGAACAACTTATGTCGGGGTTAAGATTAAATAATATTTTAAATTACACTCATCTCTTAACCGGTAATTATTTCTACGGAAATTAACAATATTAAAAAATAGTGAAATAAAACAGAATATATAATTTTTCTTTAGGCTACATTGGTAAT
This sequence comes from Strigamia crassipes, assembly GCA_034683725.1. Lineage (NCBI taxonomy): Eukaryota > Metazoa > Arthropoda > Chilopoda > Geophilomorpha > Linotaeniidae > Strigamia > Strigamia crassipes. Next base: position 436 of record JAQFXT010002925.1, read on the forward strand.
GTCTCTTTTGTACGCAAAATAGCGGACGTCGCCAAAGAGCTGAAGGAAGTTAATCCCGGCTTAATATACGGTGATTTAACTGTAGCAATTTAAAGTCTTGGTGTGGATAAAATAGAGTACAAAGTTGATATTTTTACAGTTTGTGATCCTGTAATGGGAGATAATGGAGAAATGGTGATTAATTTGTGTCTCAATGATCTTATTTATTGCATTTTAACGTTTTATGCTTTAATTTTAGTATGTTCCAGCCGAAATACTGCCAATTTATCAAAACGAAATCTTGCCATTAGCAGATATCATAACGCCGAATCAATACGAAGCAGAGTAATTATCATCCGGTCATTATTCATTCGGATTTTTCTACAATTAAACCGTTAATATTTAGATTATTAACGGGTGTCAAGATCAATACCGAAGAAGATGCGTGGGAAGCCGTAAACAAAATTCATTCTCAAGGTCCTGAAACCGTGATCATAACGAGCACCAATTTGGGACCGGAAGATAAATTGATGGGACTGGCCAGCAGTGTGAAAGGTTGAGAGTTTTTGCTTGACCAACGTAAATATTTGTAACATGATTTATTCGTTTAGAGGGGAAGAAATTGAGAGTACGTTTGGATATTCCCAAATTAGCGTGTTCTTTCACAGGAACAGGCGATTTATTTACTGCTTGCTTTTTGGCTTGGATGTCCAAAACACATGGCGACCTAAAGGTAATTATTTAATGTTTTTTTATTTTGTTATTTATGTGTTTGTGTGCGTTAACATGACAGTACCTGTATTTTTAATGCATTACCAACACGGGTGTAAAACGGGCAAGAGTAAAAAACAAAAAATAATTTATTTTTTTTAAAAGGGATCAGTTTTTGTGCCTAAAAAGTTTATTTCTGCACCCACAATAAACGTAAAATGCAGTTTTTGTCTAAATAAATGCATTGTATTGCTTAAAATTCATTTTTGGTGCATTTTTGCACCTAAAAATGAACTTTTGCACTTAAAAACTGACTTTTGCACATAAAATATATATTTTTTTTTTCTAAAAAAAATTCGTTTTATCTCTTAAAGTTTGTTTTTGTTGCATTACTGCGCCTACAAATGCATTTTTGCACTCAAAGATGAACTTGCACCTAAAATGCATTTTTTTTTATCTAAAGAAATGCATTTTATTGCCTAAAATTCATTTTGAGTGCATTTTGGTTCTACGGTTGTAATTTTGAATACCGTAGACCTAGTACAATCTCAGAGTTGTGCATCATCGATTATTTAAAATTTTAACAGATCGCTTCTGAGAAGACTGTAAGCACTGTTCAAGACGTTTTAAAACGGACGTTTGAAATCGCTGAAGGTAATTGGTTCAAAAACCAATTTAATGAAGAGTGATTTTACTTTGAATCTATTTTTTCTTTTTCTTTTTTGGGTACAACCAGGCAAACTATCCAAAACACATGTTCAGAACGCTGCCGTAATCGAACTCAAACTGATTCAAAGTAAAAACGATATCGAGAATCCGAAAACGCCTTTCGAAGCCCACGTTGTTAAATCCCTAATTTAACTAACCGCACAAACAAATATAACATTCCATGGTCTTCCAAGTTCCAAAAAAAAATATTAATTATGAATGTTTTATTTTATTATAAAATGTAATTAGAATTTTAGTTGTTATACACCAGAACGGTAAAAAAGGAAACATTTTGGCTTCTTTTTCTGCTCCAACGGCAGATTTTTAAATTTATTTCATAAAATAAAAACTGGAATACAGAGGGTGCGGTCGGCCAGTCGTGTTGACTTGAAAACTCGGATAATTATTTAAAACATGATTTCACGTCAAGCAACGAGTCCTTTATGAGATCACATGAATCTTAAGCAAGCAACTTATATATTTTGTACAAATGTTTCACATTAGTATGGAATGAGCAAAAGCAGCAGAGAAGCAGGTTTTAACACGATACCCCCTTGTGTTAGCACCGAATACCGTTTGGAATGCCAATACAATTCCCCAGTACAAAATAAAAGAATCAAAAAAGAGTGTGTAACAGTACGTAACAGCATTTTTCAAATTGGAAAACAGAAAATATTCCTGCGTTCCGAGTATAAGAGCAGAAAATAAAACGCTAGATTGCATTATGAATATTTCTTTTCTCACCCCCGCTAATAAATAACCCCAGCACTTGACTTTTTTGCAGGATGGAGCACAAGAGCGGGCATTTAAAAAAAGAATTTAAAAAACAAGTAAAAATATCACATCTACAAAAAATAAAAATACAATACGAGTATTCGTTCAATCTTTCTAAGACGATATAACACTGAACACCAGCTGAACGTCTAACTATTGAGCGACACACAAGGTTGAAACACGCACGAGTGGTTTCCCAGTCACGTTAACAATTTTTTTTTTCCTTCTTCTTCTTCTTCTTCAAATCTGGTCCCGCTTACATTTCTATGCAACAACACTTGCACTAGTGCCTGAACTTCCGCCGTCGTTTATCACCACTACTGTGTTCGGGATGTGTCCGTTGCCGTTGACAATGTGTCCGTTCGGTGCATTGAATGCAACAACTACTGAATCTGCAGCTGCAGAGGCACTCTCCAGGGCTCGGTAAAGGAACAAGTAATCGTCCTGAATGTTAATAACAATTAAATCACATTTTTTTTAAATAATTTGACAAAATAATAATAATAATTATTTATTATTATTTTTCTGTTTGGTTGTTTGAGTAGTTTACCTGAGATTTCCATACTCCAGGTCGTTTCATGTGGTAGAGTTTCGCATGTTGATACACATCGACGTGGCATTCGAGTTGCATTTGCTTCTGCAGCAATGTTAAACAACTAAATGTTGCTGCTTCGGTGCCTCCATATCTGCAAATTAAACGTTAAAAAATGATATACCGGCATCTTTAAATATTTTTTCTCATTTACCTGTCTACAACTATTATGGGGCCATTTTGGTACTCTTGATGCCACTGTTGCACCACGCGAATCAAATCAAAAGCGCTGCTTAATGGAATGCATCCTTGAGGCCAGTTGGGACTGTGTAAAATGCGGCACAAGAGCTCGTAATCATCTTGCGTCGATTGGATGAGAAAATCCCTCGTTATTGGCGACATGCCACCGTCGACGCTCGAATATTTCACTTTAAAAGTTTCAAAATCGAACACGTCGTCGTCGAGTGGCCAAAACGGACGCCATTCCTAAACACAAACAAAATATAAAACAAAAAAATTTTTCAAAAATATTTTTTTTTACAGCGACTTACATCGTCATCTACGGGCGACAAGAGAACTATCGTCTGCGCATTGTGATCCCACACCATTTGCCAGAAATCCGCAACGGTGGACTGAAGAGGATGTTGCGTTATAATAAACTCTTTGAGTTTCGTGAATCCAGGCACAAAACTGGCATTGATGAAATCGGAACCTTCAGTTCCCGGCTTCGGGGTAATGTGCACCCTATGAGACTCTATAGGCAGAAAATCAGTACTCCTGTTCTTGGCTTGATTGCATGTTTTAGTAGCCGACATCAGATGGAAATCTTTGGGCACGAACGACGTAACCAACTAGAAAAAAAAAAAAAATCGTCATCAATTAGTAAGCAATTTTCATCCCACAATTTATTCATTACTTTGAATTGTTTCTCTAGCAGCTGCCAAGCAGGCGCATTCAAAGTGTCGTCTTTTCCTTCATTAGCACCCAAATCGTTGGCGGTTTGCAACGTTTGCACGTAGCGGTTCAGCGTAGTGACCGGCACATCGGTATCGCCGCTTTCAATAGCTTCGAGAAGTGCGTCGTGAATAAATATGTATTGTTCCTCGGTCTGCACGAGGTAATTTCGCTGCTGCCGGATGTGTTTGAGAAATCCATACACATTCAGATCGCCCTTGTATCTGATTTGCTGTAACATAGCATCCAGTACTATGTACGTGCCTGTGCGGCCAACTCCCGCGCTGCAGTGAACTATGATCGGACCGGCGTCGTCTGGATTGGCTGCAGCGGATTTTCGAACAAAACTGAGAACTGGAAGCGGATGTTCGGGCACACCGTGATCAGGCCAATTTGTGTAATGATACTGATACACGATTCTTTCTGATTGATGTTTCTACAAAAATTTACTCGTTTTACACGGTTTTAAACGTTTTTTTTTTAGGCGACAAACCTTTTTGATTTTTATGTTTCGGATGGAAAAAGTTCGGACAGTGTAAGTAGCCATCACCGTCTCACCAAGGACTGTCACCTGAATGAACCCGTACGTGTCTTGTCCATCCTTGGGCCAATACATGTCACATTTGCGCTGGAAAATTCGATTAAAAGCGTGAATTTAATTTTAATTTTTAATTTTAATTTAATTTTTCAATTTACCCTTCCTCGTTCCACAAGATTAGTGATCATAACTATTATAACAACTCTTTGTTCCCACACCATACGCCAGAAATCAGGAATAGTTGAGGGGAGCGGTCCTTGAGTTCCAATGTAAGCGCGAGGTTTATTATAACCCTAGAAAATAAAAAAATAAAATTTAATTTCGTTTAAATTTAATTTTTTTTAGTTTATATCAGAACTTACATCAATAAAATTTGCATTTATATAATCGCAATTATTCCTCTTCAAGCCTGGCAGCTGACGAAGAGTCACTCGGGTGTGATCATCTTTAAAACAAAGAAAATTGCTCAATAATTGTTTTTTTTTTTTTTTTTTGTTTTTTAGGAAACTTACAAGCTACAATATTCAAATAGCGATTTTTAGTCTTATTTTCACAATCTTGCGACTGATCGAACTGAACATTAGCAACAGTTGCCTGTTGGATGGCTTCATATTCTTTAGAAAAGCCTATATCACCATCAGCATGCAACCTAGCGACGTGTATCGCCCATAAATGGACAGGAATGGACTGGTAATCCGACTCATCTGTAAAACAATTTAATCAATCAACCGAATCCATTCGAAAACAAAACGTGAACAAATACCATAGAGTTCATTGACAGCCATGTTTGGAGAACGTTTTGGCAGCGGTGGAGGGTCATCCAAATAATAATAATTACCCTGGAAGCATTTCCTGCAACATAAGCAAACATTTCGTTTCAAATCTGCGATTAATTTCGCCGACCTTAAAAAACAAAACAAAAAACAATCCGAACCTCCAAATTAAAAAAACAAGGACGGCAATGAGTAAAGCGAGGGAAGCACAAACAATTCCAGCTATGATTCCTGGTCCCAAACCATCATCAACACCCGTTAACGATTGTTTACCTGGCACTGAAAAGATTTTAGTAAAAAATATTTCAATCTCAGGTTTCATTTCAGGGGTACCAGTTAAAATCACGTATATTTACTTTGCAACAAAATGTGTCGTGTATCTGAAAACGGACCGCGGTACACCTTCGACTGGTCTATAAGACTTCTTGTTCCGCCACGTACCTTCACCTCGTAATATGCATTGGATGTAAGATTAGGTATAAGTATCTTTAAAACAAACAATTTATTTTATTAACACGTTTTCGATCATTTTTTTTTTTTTTTTTTTTTTTTTCAATATACCATGTGATCTAATTTGTTATTAGTCGTCTCGATTGTAATTTCTTCATATTCCCATGTTTCTTTCAGCTTATAGTAGATGTAGTAATAATTAATTTGATGGTAAAAACTATGAGGCCGTTCCCACTGTAGAAACAGCGAAGTGTCCGATTGACATGTCAAATTGACAATGTACGGAGCAGTTGGCGCTTGAACATCGGTTCGGATATGAAGGTGATCGCTAGCTTCGCCTTCATTTTTTGATGTAAATGCACGCACCCAAATGGTATAATTCGTGTACGGATCTATAAAAATAAAAAAAAAATTTAAAAATTAAAATTTTTTTAAATTTTTTAATTTATTTTTATCAATTTACTGAGATCTGTGAGAAGATACTCCATTTTTGAATGTGGATTCCGTATGGTACGAATATCAGTTACATTCCCATGCTGACAGTAAAGATTATAGCCATGAATGACTCCGTTTGGGCTTGTTGGCTCTCCCCATTTTAACTTCACCATCGCATCTGTTATCCGTGCGACATCCATGTTTTGGGGTTTGCTCGGCACTAAAAAAAGAAAGAAATAAAAATAAACATTTTGTAAAAGCACAAAAAAAAATTAAAAATCTATACAGTACGGGTTCCCATGAAGGAAACTTAGATAATTTTTTTTCCCTTTATTAATAACCGCGGTAAGAAAGGGTCAATTACTCGAGGTCGTATAAAGAGATCTAGCCATAATAGCCTCATTCGGAATTTTTTTTTTTCTCCTCTAATTAAAGCGTTATTATCAGAGTCCGGTGTTTGGAAGACAATGGGACCACATTTCCAGCTCGAGCCATGTTTCTCCTGTGTTATTTCATGATTAACAGACACGGATGAGTAAATAAATACGCTCTGATCACATATTTGGCCTGTTTGTTGACCTTGATCGAATCGATCGCGAATTATTACCCGAAATGTTCCGTGTGTTTACTCTCCGCGTCTTATCGCGGGTTTTAGGGGCCATCAATTAGGATGGGTGCGGTTTAATTCATCTAAGCCGTTTAGTTTGTTAAAATATTTCACTTACGATCATTAAGGGGTTCCATTTTCGTTTGTTTTGACAGACACAGACAGTGCACACATATATGTAGCTTAGTGGTGGCGATAGACTGGGCTGAATATTGGATAAATACACAACATGCTGTCGCCGACTGGTGACGACTGAGTGTAATCGCGCACATCAAATTTTCGCCTAACTCTTTGTGTTGTTAAGACATTTTTACAATTTCACGACAAAATCTGCAGTGGAATTGTAAAATTTCTTTATTTTTATTTTTTAATTACTGATTCTTAACCGAAAAATTTAAAATTAACAAAAAAAAAATTTAATTAAAAAAATAACTATTACTTTTAATTCGTGTAATTTCTAATAATGTTCAATTTTCTTTAAATTTTCCGGATAAAAAAAAATAATAAAACAAAAATAATTTTTTAAAAGCGTGTAAAATTATGCGGATGTTAGTTTGTAATATTCACACCAGCCTCGCCCTGCCCTCTCCACGCCCCTGACGTGAGAATTTGAATGTTGACACTTACTGCCTTCATCTGTCATGGCCACAACTGTGCTAGCAGGTCCAGCTCCGGCAGGATTGAACACCTGAATGGAGATGATGTATTGACGGAATGTGTCGAGGTTTTTTAAAATGTAAGATGTAGCGCTCGGATCCCTTAAAATAACTTCTTGAGCCACTTGGTCATTGAGTTCTCGCGGGCGGAATGTCATTCTGTACCCTTGGAACTCGCCGTGGACGGTACTTTTGTCCGGTGGTATCCATTCCAATTGAATCGATGAATCGCTGACATTATGGGCGGATGTGATCTCTGGCTTTCCTTCAGGGACTGTGCAAGAACGAAATGCAATTAATTATCTATCAAAGACTATTTTATTTGATGGTTTTAACGTGACTGTAAAGTCAATATGACGCTCTTCCAACTGAATACTAAATATTTCCTATGCACTTTTTTCGTACTTTTTCCATTACATTAGCATAATAAGCACTTTATCAACCCGCTATTGTTATCTTTTCAAATAGTAAACGAGCAAAAGAGATGTAAAAAGAAGCTAAAAATCGTAAAATTTGAATGCATTTACTGCTTTTTTAGATAAAGTTTTTATTTTCTTTAAAATGGAGGAAAATGATTGCATTTTTTATATTTTTCTTATTTATTTAAATAGGTAGACGGTGGTTGACGGCAATGTGGGTCGTGCGCGGAAGTTGAATAATTTATGGTAAATACGCATGGGATGCCGATATCGTTTACAACGCTGGTCTAAATTGACTAAAATGACTAAAATGACTAAACTCAATGTCTAAATTGACTGAAATGACTAAATTGACTGAAATGACTAAATTGACTAAAATGACTAAAACGACTAAAATGACTAAAACGACTAAAACGACTAAATTGACTAAAATGACTAAATTGACTAAAATGACTAAAATGACTAAAACGACTAAAATGACTAAATTGACTAAAATGACTAAAATGACTAAAACGACTAAATTGACTAAAATGACTAAAATGACTAAAACGACTAAATTGACTAAAATGACTAAAATGACTAAATTGACTAAAATGACTAAATTGACTAAAATGACTAAATTGACTAAAATGACTAAATTGACTAAAATGACTAAACTCAATGTCTAAATTGGATAAAATGACTAAATTCAATGTCTAAATTGATCAAGAACACTAAATCTGGGTTCTGTCAACAAAGTGCGCGGGTGTCCTATCGGAGCATTTTACGGTAAGTAAACAAAACTTACCTTCTCTCAGCGTGACCATATAATAGGACTCTTTGCTGGGTTTGCTAAACCCAACTGCATTCACGGCTTCGACACGGAAAGAGTAAACGGTAAAAGGATGCAAATCACGCACTTCAAAACTTGATTCATTTCCAGGTGCTATCACTGCCGGCCCATTATCCCATTCACCATTTTCACCAACCCTTCAAATAACATAGAAATAAATTCGATTTTTAATTAAAATCAAAACAAAAAAATAAAATAATAAAAAAAAATGGAAAAAATAAATATTTTTTATCACCAGATGGCATGTTAAGTAATGCACCATATAAACAACTTACCCAAACTATGGAACTTGGTTCGTTCTAGAATGGACCTTCAAACTGGTATCAGGTTTTATTTTGACAATTAATCAGCGGTGGACACAAATGATGCCAAGAAATTTCAATGTGTTGACATCATTTGAAGTGGTTTATGTGTAACTAAGTTATGTGCACGCGCTGGAACTTGTAGTGTTCCACACGCATGCGCAGCAGTATTATTCATGACGCCATTCATGTTTCAATTGGGATTTTTGCCACCCTGAATGGCAGCAAGTGTGTGACGTAATGTCTCTCAAACGAGACATTACAACGCATTGCAAATAATTACATCAATGAATTCTACGACGTGCAAACACATTGTTCTTTCAGAAATGGTTGTCACCAAAACCATGAAACGTTCGTTCCTGGCACGTGAGCACCGAAATGGAAGTGGCAGTCAATAAATTTAATTTTAGTCAGATTTCTGCTTTGATTTATTGACAAAAAAATATCACAATTTTTTGAATATGAATTGTGACAAAATTTCTGAGCAGTAAAAATTAGAAAATTATCACGTTTCAACTTTAAACTAGTGTGTAAAGCGATTCTAAGATGTTAATGTGTATCCATACACAGGCATTATAGCCACTAGTTATTTCAATGGAATGTGCACATTACAAAGCAGGACGTTGGCAAATTACATAGTAAATAGGGTGTTACAACTGATAAATGGTTTACAAGCATAGTTTGAGGCTACCAGCTGCTGTCAAGCATATTGTGGAATTGCAATTTACTCTTTGAATGAGTAGTCCTATTTACGATATGGATTTATAATACAGTTTAATATTCTGAAATAATCAATCATTAGACAGTTTGCGAGGTAATTAAACTAGTTGCATTCCGTAACTCGACCATGGGAGTTTACTGACAACTAGACAACGCTGAGTAAAGGCCTAAAATATCTAAATTTAAAGTAACAAACTTGGTTAGGAGGCCAGATTGAGGGGTCTGGAGTTACAATACAAGTTGTACAATCTTGGTCACAATATGTTAATGCAAACTTTAGTCAACTACCGTATTTCGTCGATTAAAAGCCGCCCTCGAATAGTAGCCGCAGCTAAAAATCGAGGCCACAAATAAACAAAAACGAACTTGGAAGAAACATTCCACGTTTATTTCACAGCTGTAACGTTTGTTCTACGTATGTTTTGAATCTCAAAACCAGCGTAGAATGAATGAAAAGACTGAAAAATAGCCACTGCTTCGTATAATAGCCGGGGCCAAGAGAGGCGATTTGTAATAAAAGCCGTGGCTTTTAATCGAAGAAATACGGTAAGTTGACTTATAAGATTAGCGTTTGAATACTACTTCATATGCGTAACTGATGAATTCTTGAAATTTCTACTAATATGCGACATGTTAGAGATATGCCAAAATAAAGGTTTTAAGGCCCAAAACGTTTTCGACCATTGCTGGTCTTCCTCAGTGGGTTTGAGGAGTCTTTATTAAATGTCACCACTTATATAC
>JAQFXT010002926.1:0-10557 GCA_034683725.1 Strigamia crassipes
ATATTCATTTTTATCCCAAAAATATTCATTTTTATCCCAAAAATATTCATTTTTATCCCAAAAATATTCATTTTTATGCCAAAAATGTTCAGTTTTATGCAAGAGTATATTTTGTGCGTGCAAAAATGAACCAAAATGGCCACCCCCTGGTACGGTTTCTGAGAATCCAAAAAAAAAGGAGGATGTGCTTTAACTGCTTTGAAAGACTTAAACGTGGGAATGTCACTGCACATTGTTCCGAGCATATTTTAAAGCATGTGTTTCAAACACAGCCGCTCTAGAAAACAAAACAAAAATGTTTAGTATCGGCGCACTTTTTTAAGCGTGATCCTAATCTTCGTAATCCCTCGCTTCCGATTCCTCAGGATCTATTTTTAACGTTTCAATATCTCATTTAATGCTCCGTTACTAATGAATTACCTAACAGGATTATTCAAATATGCTCGAATCTAATCAGTGGCGCAGACCACAGACCCCAAGCAGAGAACAATAGGTGCGCACCTAAACCCTCCGATTTTTAGAGGGCCTCAAAATCCAAAAAATTAAACCCAAAATTTCCTCTCTACAATTATTGGTGGAAAAACAAAACGGCCCGGACTCTGAGGAGTCGCGAGTCGGGAGTTGAACCCAGATCCTCCGCTTGCCGGACGGATGCTCTACCTTCAAGCTACCCGGGACTCCGACAGAACCGGCGCACGTTTCGCCTCGTAATTTTTTCCACCAAACCAGGCCTGCCCAATCAATGGGCCGATACCACTTCTAACATTTAAGAGTACCAGAACCACTTGGGAAGTTTAATAAATCATCGGTAATTGCAGGAATACAGGTAATGTTCGGGGTTTATGGTTTTTTTTTCATTTAATTCCTCTCTACAATTATTGGTGGAAAAACAAAAGATGGATGTTCACAGTCGCACGAAGTGGCAACCGGGCCTTAACGGTACCCAAATTTCACCTTAACAACATTTTCTAATTCCTTTATTTTCTGATGCGCGGAGATTAACTCGCTCCGACGGTTTATCTTGATTATGTAGCTGACTCAATATCTGATAATAAAAAAATATACACAATTTTTCATTTTTAATATTTCCATTATCCGCAAGATTGAATTCACCCCGTTGAAGATTGTTTCAGCCAATTCCGTAAACGCTTCGTCCACGTTGATATTTGCCTTCGCGCTGGTTTCAAAAAATTTAATCTTGTGTTCCCTTCCAATCTGATAAACAAAAAGATAAAAATATGTTTCAAGCTCTACAATAAAGGAAATATAATTGCTCAACAAAAATACAATGATTATAAAGCGGAACCTATAATCATACAATCCGAGTTCCTGCGAAAACCAAACAAAAGTGCATCTCCACCCACCTGCACAAAATGCATTCTCCATTTTATGCACTGGGCTCGTGTTATTGCAAACTCCGCCAGCCAATTGCCCGTTAGTTGCAGATTTCAACGTTGCGGAATAGAAGATTTAAGTATCGTAGTTCCGCGATTAAAAGCCGCCCTCAAATTATAGGTGTTTGTTCATCTCTTCGACGAGTCATGTCTTCGACATGTCATAAAAAGTGGTCATCTCTTCGACAAACTGTCGAACGAATGAATGTCGAAGATGTAGTGTTGAAGAGATGAACATGGTCCGAATAATAGCCACTGAAAATCGAGGGTGAAAATAAACGTAAATGAACGTAGAACAACAACATTCTGTGTTCATTTTACAGCCGTTTCCTTCGTTCTACGTTCGTTTTGAGACTCAAAACGGCTACTGCTTCGTATAGTAGCCAGAGCTGAGAAAGGCAATTTGAAATAAGAGCAGCGGCTCTTATTATGCGAATATATGGTGTAGGTATAAATCAGGTTTTCAAAACATTGGTCGGAATTAAAAGTTATCTATTACTCAGCAGAGGATCCAGAAAACGTACAAGGAGGTGGCCATTTTGGTTAAATTTTTCACACATAAATTAGATGTTATTGATACAAAATTGAATGTATTTTATACAAAATTGAATGTATTTTATACAAAATTGAATGTTTTTTACAAAATTAAATGTTTTTTACAAAATTAACTGTTTTTGGCCTAAAAATTAATGGTTTTTAGTCACACTAAAAATTTTTTGTACCTAAATATGAATTTTTGAGACTCAATTGGAATATTTGGGCCAATATTCGACTTTTTGGGCCTATACATGAATTTTTGGTGCTTAATAAGAATTTTTGGACCTAGATATAATTTTTGAGTTCAAAAAATGTATTTGTTGGTCATAAAAATGTATATTTTAGTCATAAAAATGTATATTTTAGTCGTAAAAATTTATTTTTTGGTCCAAAAAATGTATTTGTTGATCCAAAAAATTAAATTTTGGTCATGGCTCCCCTGGATCCACCCCTGCTATTACAGTAAACTCAAAACTCCCTCTACACCAAGCACTTTGTGCCAGACCTGTCCAAATGGTTCACTGCACTTTTAAATCCAATCTACCATCAAATCTACACAACAGTTAGCCCTGGTTACATTTCAGTGAATCATAACTTAAAAACCATTTGCCAACTCATTAATTAAGTCTCGCAGATGTTAAAATTAATTCCCATCAATTTCACTTCCCAACTAAACAAACCTGCACGAAATTTCCTCCCGGACCCCAATTCTCGCCCATCAACCCGAACCATCTAACTTCCCACAAAATCCAACAATTTTTTCTTAAAAAACCACGTGACACTAAAGATAGACTCACAATCGACGTTGCATTTTTACCACCATTTTGTATCGAGGTCGATCGTGATTGGTTGGTTGCGTGAAGAGTGAATCTACCTTTAGTTCAAATGCAAAATTAAAAATACTTACGGCTTCTCCGCGTTCTTTACTAACTACCCGTCTGTCTTCCAAGTCGCATTTATTTCCCAAAATCATTTTCTGAACGTAGTCATTCGCATGCTGCAATTTAAATTACGGATTAGATCTAAGTAAAATATGTCTCCCGAACCTTGTTTTTTTACCTCTTCTAAATTCCGAAGCCACTTGGCGATGTTGTCGAATGTTTTCTTATTTGTTATGTCATAAACTAACATGATTCCCATGGCATCTCGGTAATATGATGTGGTGATTGTGTGAAATCTTTCTTGTCCAGCTGTGTCCCTACATCGAGCGGACAAATATTAGCATCACAAAAGGTTAAAAAGAGAAGAAATCTTTCGATCGAAATGCCGCAACCGAGTACAAACACTACGGTCTGCACGGGAATGTGTATATAGAGCTAACCAACGTAGCGCTAATGGTATGTAGCGCTAACCTATAAAAGGCTATGGTATATTGATATCGGATGTAAGGCTAAATTACAAAGGGCTAAAAAAAACAGTTTTATTAGCGTTTCGTCTGCTTTGACCAGACGAAACGCTAACGAATTTTACGACAAAATACGTTAGCTTTACGTAAAGCTAACATGTTTAGGGGTCGAGGCCGTGCGAAGCCAGTGAGCAGGTTAGGTTAGGTCTGGTTAGGTTAAGTTAGGTTAGGTTAGGTTAGCCTTTTGTCTGTCACAACCAGACGACACGCTAATTTTTTTTTAGCTCTTTGTAAATTAGCCCTACTTTGGTAACTAAAATAGCATTAGCCTTTCGTAAATTAGCGCTACATACTGTTAGCGCTACGTAGATTAGCTCTATATACAGCGCCCCGTCTGCACGGGGTATTTCGAAGCCAAATTCAAAGCGCCATTACAAATTATTACGTGTAAACATTACGTGCCGTAAACACTCTCATTGAGATTGCCCCCCGCGATCTAATGGAGATCCACGTACGAAATGCAATACAGTCGAATTTCGTTGTAACGAATCGCGAGGGAACAGAAAATCTGTTTGTTATTATGGTACAAAATTTTTTTTTTTAGTTCTGTAACTGAAAACAAATTCATGTTTATCATAAAAAAACATTATTTATTTATATACGCGGTGATTTTTGTTTGAATTTAACTTTTTAGAGTATTTTTTAAAAATAAAATGTTCATTTTCATCAATTTTAAAAATGAAATTTTCTGGCACAGCGTGTAAACGAGCGAGTCGTTGCGATTGATTTTCAAAATACGTTATAAAAAGGGCTCGTGGGTATTAGAGAGTTCTTAAAAACTTGTTCTTTATAACGAATAATTCGTAATATCAAAATCCGTCAAATCGAAATTTTTTAACAAGGTGTTCTATGGGAAACCAACCGAATCATCTAACAAAAATTCGTTATAACGAGGTTCAACTGTATACAGAAATGTTTCCCGCGTATTAATGGAGACCATGTTCAATTAGAGATCCACATTCAATGAGAACATTTACTGTGTTTGTTGAGGTTATCGCAAGATTTAACTAAAAAATCCCCCGATTGTTTATTCTTCCTCGATCCGTCCGGTTTCCTCGAATAAAATGACATCATTCTCATTACTTGCAGGAATCAAAAAAACCAAATCAAATAAACTGTAAAAAATTTTAACTCTTAAATTACCCAATTTAAATCACATTGACAGCTCGTCTTAACTTCTGCAATGATATAAACAGCGTCGGTCTAAAAATATGCTTCAGGAATCCACAACCCAAAAAACTCTAGCGCATATTTTTTTCTTCCGCCTTTTCATTCTTGCTCTAACTAGCACTCTTCGTATCCAATTCACAAAAAAATGCCAGGAATGCATTCCTTCATAAATTAACTGTCGCTAAAAAGTGAACCGCGAAATTGGACTAAATTTTCCGACATTTTTATCTCCAGAAAATAAAAAAAAAATGATAAAATACTCCGCAAAATTAAATCAATTTGTTTTCGCGGTTCTCATTAGCGAGTGTTTAACTCTAAAATAACTGATCCTGCAAGGGGGGGAGGGGGGGGGGGGGGTCATCGAGTTATTTTTTTCTGTAAAATATATTTCATAAACAAAATTTGACTAAGTAATTTCGGTTAATCGTAAGTGGATTACGCGGCTCTCTCTTGATTTCGCTTTACGCTCCGTTATCCCGCTAATTTTTCCCTCCTAGCGGCAATTGTTTACGCGATCCTCCGCCACGGCTTCCGTAGTTGTTTTAACATCACAAAACAAAAACACAAACACCTAAAACACTCGTAACACGACGTAAACCGAAATACTTACCATATTTGTAATTTAATTTTCATTCCTCTCATTTCTATACTTTTTATTTTGAAATCAATTCCTAAAAAATAAAAAAATAAAAATAAATAAATAAATAAATAAATAAATATATAAAAAAAATTACAAAATGTGGTATTTAAAGTGGACAGTTATTACATAATGAACTAGTTTTGTGGATCATGTCAGAAGCAATAAAAACCTGCATTTTTAATTAGGCAAAACTCAAGTTCCTTTCAATGACTCATACCTTAGATAAGATGTTCGGATGACCTACTGCACACTAGAATTAAGATAACTAATTTTTTCAATTTTTTCCAAAAAACAAAACTTTGTTTTCACTAAAATTTCTCCACTTTTTTTTTTTGCCTCTTTAAAAACCCTATTGGACATGTCCTTGAATCAATGAGCAATTTCACACAAGACAGCCCTTTCAAACTAGAGGTCAGAAAGGAAACAACCTTCAGATTATGTGATTAGCAAGTTCCTGAGACTTGCTCTGGACTTATAAACACATCTAAACATTGCTTTTGTGTCATTTCCACCACTCAATAACACTTTTCTCCAAACAAAAATTAATAATTTTTTTTTTAATTTTTTAAAATTTTTTAATTTTTTTCCAATTTTTCATTTTTCACGTTCCAATCGATGACTCATCGACACATTTCGCCAACACATTTTTATTTTTTGTTTCTAAAAGGAAATAAAATTATTAATCTTGAATTTTGTTAAAATTTATTACAATTTTTACAATTTTTAATTTTTTTTTAAATTTTAATTGATTTTTCGTAATTAATTAAGCCCTAAAGTGGAATTAACACTGTTTTTTTGTTAATTAGTGGTTTTAGTTGGAGTTAATTGATGAAATTTGATGTTTTTATGGTTTTTTGGGTTGTAATTGAAGTAACAAGGTGAGGAATGGTAAAATAGCCGTCGTTTTGGCGCTTTGCTTACCTATTGTTGAGATGAATGAGGGACTGAAGGTTTGGTCCGCATACCTAAATAATAGACAAGTCTTTCCCACACCTGAATCACCTATGAGAAGCAATTTGAAAAGGAAATCATATGGCTTCTTTGCCATCGTTACAGTTTTTCTTAATTTTTCGTTTTGCCGATGACCGATGAATTGTAGTCCCGCACCAAGAAAAATACTGGAGGAAACGGCAAATGCGCGGGCTGTGGTTGGCACGTATTAAAACGGTGTTATGTTTCTAAGAATAAAAATTAAACAATTATTATAAAATTAAAGTTAATGTTTTTTAAATGCTAATATGTAGTTTTATTAAATATATTTTTTAAGTTTACAAAATGATGTCATTTCTGAGCTTGTTGAGCTGGAATCGGAACCAGTTTATTTTTGCCGGTCGTTTCATAACCTCCCGCTAGGAGATATAACATTTATTACGTCATTAGAATTAAGTCTACTACTGCGTTATGAGAGTTTATGACGACTTTGATTTCGGATTTTGTTCTGGTGCTTGGTGTTTGTTTACATCTTTGCAATGGGTAACTTTTAATTGTTAAAATAATGAGATTTTACTTTGTTTTGTTTTGTTTTGCAGATCCACGAGGGAAAAATAAGTTTCACAAGTTTAAAAAAAACGTAAACTGAAATTTTGAATGTGTTTATATTATTTGTCCATCAAATACTCAATTTAAAATTTATTTTTTAGATGTCCAGTTCTGATTCCGATGGTGATGAAACTGGTAAATTAAACCACAAATAAAATCGCAAAATATCTCAACACAATTTGTATTTAAAGGAATTTCGAATCCAACATTTGACGATGAAATCACGAGCAATTTTCCAACCCATTCGAGTGATACCACGTAAAAAAAATCAACAATTTTTATGAATAAATCTTTAAAAAATTGCAATAAATTCACTAATTTATTCATAATTTTAGAAATTCAAAGAAAAATTATTTAAAACCAACGAAGAAATCATTTTTGGGTGTTGAGGAAACAAGTTTTACAACCAGCACAGAAGTTACAAGCACCAGGAGTTCACTAGAAACCGTTAAACCAGAAAAACCTTACGAATCAGAACGAATTAAACCGCGAAAACGAACCCGAAACATCGAAACGAGCCGGGAATCGGTGTTAACCGTCACAGACGACACTTTAATCTCGTCCGAAACATTAATAACCGAACCAACATCGCAATCCGTGCGGAAAAAAACAAATAAAAGTCTTTCGGGATTGTCCACGGAAACCTCATCGCTGAAAACGTCCACTGGGAGCACGGGGAAACTAAAAAAAATCAAAAGAAAAGTGCTGCAGCCGAGCGACAGCGATTTAAATTTCGATACGATGGTTAAATCTTCGACTAGTCGACTATCGGAGACGACGAAAACCGACTGCGATGAAAATCCGGTGAAGAAAATTACAAAAACGAAGAAAAACGATGAATTGTCGTCCGGCGAAGTTGTTTTCGGCTCAAATAAACCTAAGAAGAGGTTGATCAAAAAGAGAAGTGATTTGAAAAATATTCCTGAGGAGGACACCGACCAGACGACGTCGGAAGTGAAAGTTAAACCCAAACTGAGGCGGAAAAAGCGGAAAGAAATAGCGACCGAAAGCTCGACGACGGTTGGAGAGGAACCGCCGACGGATAATGAAATTTTGGCCATTTTGATTCATCGAATCGATGGTTTTAAAATGCATTATTTTATTTCACATCCGCTCGTTCAAGTGCATTTATTCGATTTGAATTCCGGCACGTATGTTGCCAAGCTTAAAAAGTAATTAATCGTTCGTGGAGTAGAAATTGTAAACAATTTATGACGATTTAGTGTGAAATTCCGATAAATTTTAGTGATTTATTGTGAAATTCCGATAAATTTTAGTGATTTATTGTGAAATTCCGATAAATTTTAGTGTTTATTGTGAAATTCCGATAAATTTTAGTGATTTATTGTGATATTCCGATAAATTTTAGTGATTTAGTGTGAAATTCCGATAAATTTTAGTGATTTATTATGAAATTCCGATAAATTTTAGTGATTTATTGTGATCTCTGTAATTTAATAATATTTATCGGTTTAATTGATAATATGCGTACATTTTTTGAGTATTTTCTCGCACATAAGCGTAATGGGAAAATACTCAAACAGTATTTGCGAAATTATCAACTAAACTAATAATAATTATTAATTGAGTGGAATAATGTAATATTTACAAGTCTCTTACAATTGGTTTTAGTGCAAACACAACATAAATACCAATGTATAATTCACGATGTTGTGACGACACTTCGCCGCGGGACGGTTAATAGCGGACTGTTCATCATGCACTGATCACCGCAGGGACTGTCCATCGCACGGACATTTAACCGTGCGCCAACTAATCGCACAGCCAGTTTATTGCACGGACAATTAATTACCAACTCATCGCCCGCCCTTTTCATCGCAATTTATGTTTTTTTTTCTTTTGGTTTTTTTTTTCAGGAAAGCGTTCATTGTGCGCCCAGTGCATTGCGCGCCCGGTTCATTGCGCGCCCGGTTCATTGCGCGACCAGTTTATCGCGTGTTACAACTAAACGCAATAAAACTACAAATTTTTAACATGGTACACAAATTTTTAACACGGTACACAAATTTTTAACATGGTACACAAATTTTTAACACGGTACACACATTTTTAATATGGTACACAAATTTTTAACACGGTACACAAATTTTTAACATGGTACACAAATTTTTAACACGGTACACAAATTTTTAACACGGTACACAAATTTTTAATACGGTACACAAATTTTTAACATGGTACACAAATTTTTAACATGGTACACTGTAGCGTGCGGTACACAAATTTTTAACATGGTACACAAATTTTTAACATGGTACATCGTGGCGTGCGGTTTAATGTCCACGCGATGAACTGGGCACGCGTTGGTGCGCGATTAAATGTCCGTGCGATGAAATGACGCGCGATGAACTGGCCACGCGATGAGTTGGCGCGCGGTAAAATGTCCGTGCGGTGAACTCAATGGAATATCAACATTTAGACAATCCTTTGGACATTACTCGTCACAACGCACATCTGAAATGTATAAACCCTGGAATTTACTCAGTTGATCCGCGTAAATTTATTACTATATCGCACCACTGTCCGCTATTAACTGTCACCAATTCGTACAACCAGAGGATTTACATTCATTTGTTTGTTTTGAACGTTTTAGTTCGACAGCCGTCACTTCGTACTACGAAGAGGAGAGTGCGCCGGTTAGTCACATTATGCCGGTAATGACGCAACCGTTCGAAATGAAAGGAAAATTGTAATAATTCGAAATGGAAATGGATTTGCCGTGATGGAATTGTGATTTTTTGATTAATTTTTTTGTAGTAATATGACTCCGGAATGGCAGGAATTGATAATATTTAACGAGAAAATGAGTTATTTCTTGCAGAACGATCCAAATGTGGTCATATTTTTCGAGGTAAGAGTTTTAAAAGTATTAAATTGTTTGGTAGTGACGTATGGTTTTTATTCTGGATAGGTTCTGGATTTTATTTCTATGGCGCAGGCTAGTAGACAATACAAGAAATTGGGAAAGGATGGAGGATGGCATCGAGTAGCGTGGGCTTTTCTAAAGGTTTGTAGGAGAGGCGGATCTAATTGCGCAAAGGAGAAATTAAAATTTGAAGAAAAATGTTATTTTTTTGTTATTTTTAAAACAAAAAAAAGAAAAATTTATTTTTGGGCTTTAAAAATTCTTTTTTTGGTTTTATAAATTGATTTTTTAGCCGTTTGCTCAAAAAAAGTTTGACGAAAAATTCTATTTTAGATCGAAAAATTAAATTTTCGACAAAAATAATAGGTGCGTTCAATTTGAAATCTATAAGTAACTTATGTTACTTATCTTCCTTATGCAAAAGGAAGAAAATGTACTTTTGAATGAACGCACTAATAATTTTTCCTTTTGAATTGTTCGCATATGCGCACATTCACGTTTTGGTAACAACACAAAATGGTCTTTTTTACGACAAAAACGGCCTTTTTACGGCAAAAACGGCTCTTTTTACAATTAGAATGGCTCTTTCACGGTTAAAACGGCCATTTTACGATAAAAAGGCTTTTTTACGGTAAAAACGAACGCTTTTACTGTAAAAACGGCTTTTTTTACGGTAAAAACGGCCTTTTTTATGGCAAAAACGACCCTTTTTATGGCAAAAACGACCCTTTTTACGGCAAAAACGACCCTTTTTATGGCAAAAATGACCATTTTTACAGTTCGAACGAATTTTTTATAATAAAAACGAACGTTTTTACAGTAAAACGAACGTTTTTACAGTAAAACGAACGTTTTTACAGTAAAATGAACGTTTTCATTGTAAAAACGACTCGTTTTACAGTAAAACGAGTAAAAACGAGTAGTGCGCAAGTGCAGATCGCGTTACTAACCCATAAGTAAAATCCAAAAGGAAGATAAGTGACCC
>JAQFXT010002927.1:0-10557 GCA_034683725.1 Strigamia crassipes
GAGACAGAGGAAGTTGTGGCTACAACAGTGCGCGATATCACAACAGACATTTTTTTTCAAGTTCTCGTGGTGCAGGCAGAATCAGAAACTAAGACAAAACCAGCACAGTGTTTTTTTGAAAGAGGAAGCCACCTCTCGTTCATTACTGAAAAATTGTCGAGGGAAATCGAAGCAAAAATCACCGGAGAAAAGATTTTAAATATCGCGACCTTCGGAAATAGAACAGCATCAGCGGCCAAACGAAAACAAGTGACGTTCACGCTACGAGACCTGAAAAACGATCAAAATTTTCTAGAAATTAAAGCAATAGAAGTGCCTTTTATTACAAATTCGGTTGTAAAGGAGGCTAAAACGAACGTCAAAGACCTTTTGACAAGGAACAAAATTATTTTGAATGTTGAACAATTTAACCCATCGGAAGAAGACGTATCAATACTGATCGGCGCTGATCAATTTTGGCAAATTGCAACCGGAAAAACGAAACGACTTGCGAAAGGATTGATGTGCCTAGACACAATTTTTGGATGGACAATTCACGGGGCTATGAAAAAATCGAAAGAAATGATCACTACATCAGTAATACAAGTGAACTCGATGCGCTTTGAAGAGAAACTCAACGACACGATAAAAAAATTGTGGGAACTTGAAGTTATAGGCATAAAACACGAATCGAGCACGGATCAATAAGATGAAAACGAACAAGCCATGGAGAGCTTCAACAAGACGATACGATGGAATGGCGAGCGTTATGAAATTAAATTGCCATGGTTGAACCCGAAAAGCGAACTAGCAGACAACTACCTAGTGGCATTGCTAAGATTTTGGAATCTGCTCCAAAATATTAGAAAAGACCCTGAGTTATTTTTCAAATACAACACGGTGATTCAAAACCAATTAACGGATGGAAAAATCAAAGATGCCCCCGAACGCGAAAACAAAGAAAATTGTTATTATTTGCCACATAGGCCAATAATCAAAGAAGAGCGTACTACGACAAAGCTGCGAATTGTATACGACGCATCATCGCACGCAGCAAAAAACTACTCTTTGAATGACTGTCTATTTATCGGTCCCAATTTGCTATCAGAAATACTAAATGTTCTTTTGAATTTCAGACAAGAAAAAATTGCCCTGACCGCTGGCATTAAACAAGCTTTTCACCAAATTGCTTTAAACGAGGAAGACCGAGATGTCGTGCGATTATTTTGGGTAGAAGATGGTTGGAACATTAAGGGACCAGCAAAGATTCGAACACTGCGTCAAACTAGAGTTCTTTTTGGAGCGTCGCCGAGCCCATTTTTATTGAATGCGACGATAAAACAACATCTCAAGAAATTCGAAAATCAATTTCCAGAAACGGTAAAAAGGGGAACAAAAAACTTTTATGTCGACGATTTCATCGACAGCATAAAAACCGAATAAGAAGCACGAAAAACCTACCAAGAACTCAAGACCATCATGAACAAAGCAAACATGGAATTAACGAAGTGGAATTCAAATTCACAAGAAATAAGGAAACAATTTTCGAAAGACCAACCAGAATACACACCAAATGCCAAATGCAAGGTTTTGGGATTAAATTGGAACACCGAACAGGACACGCTGAGTTTGGAACTAGAAGAAATCGTAAATATGCAAGTTTCATTCTACACGACAAAGAGAAGTAATCCGGACGGTAGCAAAAATCTTCGACCCACTAGGAATGGTAGGACCATTTGCGATTACAGGAAAATTAATTTTTCAAGAATTATGGAAACTACAAACAAAGTGGGACGAAAATCTACCGAACGAAATTGCATTGCATTGGAAAAATTGGAAAAATCAAATCGAAAAGTTAAAAGAAATTCAAATGTCACGACAATGTTGGGGACCAGAAGAGAAGCTAGACAGAGAATTGCATTTGTTTTGCGATGCCAGCCCGCTGGCATATAGAGTCGCAGTGTATGCGAAGACAACATCGATTGAAAACAATACAAGTCGCCTTATGTTTTCGAAATTTCGCGTTGCACCGATCAAAACAATAACCCTTCCCTGCTTCTACTTTTGAGATAGCTACGAAAATCACATCAAACCCGAATAGCGCAGCCACAGAAATTCTAAAGATGTGGCGACACTGACAGAAAGTGATCAACCACTTCTGGAAGCGTTGGCACCACAAATACCTAACAGAACTTTGTGTACACTCGAAGGTAAAGACGAAACGAGATCTACACGTAGGGGACATCGTACTCATTGAGGAACAAAACCAACCCCGACTCACATGGAAAATGGGGAGAATAAGTCAGACTTTCATAGGACGAGACAATAGAGTCCGATTGTGTGAAATAGACCTTCCTTTCGGGAAAAAATTACGTTGGCCGATTCAACGCCTGAGTTTACTGGAGGCAAACGATGAGGTCAGCGATGAAATCACTCCCAGGGGGAATGTAAAAACTCGGACAAGTTTGGATACAAATGTCCCCCTTGGTGCATAAGGGGAAGCCCCTCCCCTAGGTCTCCCAAAAGAGACGTCACAAAAACATACAAAGCGCCAAAAACGAAAAGCGTACAAACTAAATTTAATGTAAAACTGACGCCATAACCTAAAATAAAACATTGTTTGAATGACCCAACCTTTGACTGACGTATGTGTACTCTTTTATAACTAAAAAACAAACATTTCACTCGACTCGAAAGAAAAACTCGAAGTTATTACCAATCGTGAACTGTAAGAAATTACAACCACGACCAGTAGCCTGCAATTCCTTTCTCACCTTCCAGTTTCTGTTCCTTAACTGCTATCAGTACGTTTTTGCGTTCCGTTTTGATCTTTTCTAAACGTTTCATATAGCGTTTTTCTGCACGTTTTTCTTGCTTTTTCATAATGTTAAGACCTTTCGTAGTTTCCTTTTTAATTTTGTTCGCTGCTGTGTCTCTTTTCCGTTGTTTATTTTGTTTACGTCTCTCCGCTCTTCGTTTCCTAGTTTGTTCTTGCTCTGGCGTTAATTTTAGCCATTTACCTTGCGGCTGATTTAATCGCTCGGTGTACGGTCTCTTACACTCAATCACTTCCATAATATCCTTAAATGTTGTAACCAACTGCTCCTCCTGAACACTCCCTAATTGTTCAGTTTCATGCTCAGGTTTACGGTTGTAAACATTAAAATATTGGGTAGATTCCCCAGACAAGCTCGAGTCATCATCTGAAGAACTTTTCCTTTTTTTGGCCATTTTCACGCACTAATATTCACACACTAGTATTCAAAATTCACAAAATACACTATATAGTTTGGCTCAATTGTTATAAATAAATAAATTATACAAAACTAATTACACTTAATTATTGAAAACAAATTCACGCATATATTAACACTCAATATAATTTTTATGAAATTTTCACTACTCGTAAATTATTTTCACAAAAAAAAATATACACTATACATGAATCAATTCCAATAATATATTCAATTAATTAATTCTATTAACTAAATTAATCACACATTCCAATCAAACAAATCAAAATTAAATTAATTAAACAAAAAAAAATTATCGCCTCGTCACCTACGATTGCAATATTACAAATTTCAATCTTTGAAATTTACAAACCTTTATACACTATTATCTGGTTTTAAATACACTTCAAATAAACCAAATATTCAATATCTAATTCGCTTTTATTTTGCTTATTGTTGGGTCACCCGATCAGCTCGAGTTCACTTCCGAATCGCTCAGTAAAAGTGAGTATAGTTTACTTTCGATTTTGGCCTTAGTCGTTTAGACCGGAAACTCGATGACGGTGACGATGACAATGCGTTTGATGACGTCTTTTTTGGTATAGCGCCCTCTGGTGTCAGCTTTTTAAGTTGATATTTCTCAGATTTCACTGTTTTTCCTTCCGATAACGGTGTTTTCTCTTCAAATAACGGTTTCAACGAATTTTGATCGTCGTCATCAATAAATCTTTCTTCTGCTTTCGGCTTATTTACAGTATTCACAATTTTTCCAGATGTTTTTACAATTTTCATACTATTTTCAGGTTTTAAATTTACATTTTCATTTTCAATTCTTACATTATAAGGTTTTAATCTTTCTACATTAACAATATCACTCTTTTTCCCTAATGAATCTATAATTTCATAGTCATTTGGTGCTGTTCTGCGCACTATAGTATAAGGTCCTGAAAATTGAGATAATAACTTTTCACTCAGGCCCACTTTCCTGTTTACAGTTCTTAAATAAACGTGGTCACCTGGTTCAAATTCCTTAACTATCCTGTCCTTATCAAATCTCATTTTACTCTTTGCAGAAGATTTCACTATTCTTTCATTTAAGATTTTCCTAGCTTCTTCTATAAACTTAGATGTTCTAAAAGTAAATTCTTTCTTTGGAAGTTTCAGATTTACATCTACATTCAAGTCTGCCTCATATCCTCTCAATAGATAATGAGGTGTATAACCCGTCGTTTCATGAACTGAGGTGTTATAACTGAATATCAGGAATGGTAGTAGTTCATCCCAGTTGGTATGATCTTTATTTACATAACTCGTAAGCATTTTCGCAAATGTTGCATTTAGCCTGTTTACTAAACCATTTGTTCTGGGGTGATACCCACTAGTTGTTTTATGTAGGGTTTAAATAATCTTGATATTTCATTCACCATTTCATTCTTATATTCAGTTCCTCGATCACTTTAGATTTCTCTTGGGTTTCCTTCCTTAAGAATTACTTCATAAACGAGTGATTTGGCTGCTTCTATTGTTGTGCAAGTTGGTGCTGCTCTAGCAATTACAGCTCTGGAAAGATAGTCCATGATAACAAACACATAATTATTTTCTTGTTCAGATGTAGGAAATTTTCCTAGAGTGTCTATTCCAATTCTTTCAAAGGGTTTTGATATTGTACTCCATGGCTGTAAGAGTCCTTTTGGCGGTGTCGTCATTGTTTTTGCTTTAGCACACTTCTCACATGACAGCACGTAATTTCTGACATCTTTATATATTCTGGGCCAATAAAATCGGATCCGGATCCTTTTCCATGTCTTAGACATTCCTAAGTGGGCTCCAGCCAGACCATCATACATTTCATGCAATATCTCTTTTTTTAGATGATCCAGTACATATAATAATAAAAGTTCCTGCTCCAAGTGTCTTTTCTTTTTATATACTACTTGGTCTTGAAGTACGAACTGTCGTAATAGTCGTCTTCTTTTGCTAGGAAGCTTCTCGATGTCTTTTATTGCTGAGAGAATTTCCTGGATTTTCTGGTCTTTTCTCTGTTCCTCAGGAAGATCCAGATTTTCCACAAATAGTGACGGTAATTTTATTTCTTCATCTCCTGTTTGCTCCGGGATTTTGCTAAGTGCATCAGCATCTAGATGTTTCTTGCCTGATTTGTAAATAACATCAAAATCATAATCCACCAACTGTAATGACCACTTGGCTAGGCGACCATTAGGGTTTTTAACAGACTTCAACCATTGTAGAGCTGCATGGTCTGTGACAACATTGAACTTTTGTCCATACAGATATGGTCAAAGTTTCTGTATTGCAAATATGATTGCTAGACATTCCCTTTCTGTTGCTGAGTAATTTTGTTCAGCATTACTCAATAGTCTACTTGCATAATTAATAACATGTTCTTTCTTGTTAACTTTCTGTTTCAAGATTGATCCCAGTCCATACGCACTTGCATCTGCTGATATGATGAATGGTAACGCAAAATTTGGATGTGCCAATATTGGTTCGGACACTAAGGCTGCACGCAATTATTCAAATGCTTTGTCACGAGGCGGTCCCCAGTCAAACTTCTCATCCTTCTTAGTTAGATTCACTAGAGGCTTTGAGATATCAGCAAATTTTTCAATAAATTTCCTATAGTATAAACATAATCCCAAAAATCCTCTTAGAAGTTTCACTGTAGTTGGTTTTGGGAACTTCGCAACTGACTCTAGATTTCTCGAATCTGGTCTTACTCCGTTCACATCAATTACGTGTCCTAAATACTTTATTGTATCTGTTCCAAACGTACATTTGTTCAATTTGACTTTCAAATTAGCATCTCTTAACTTTCCAAATACGTTCTCTAAATCTTGCAAATGTTGGTCAAAAGTTTTCAAGAATATAATCAGATTGTCTATATAAGCGATACATACTTTCCCAAGGAGATTCCCTAATACTTTATTCATCAATTTCTGAAATGCTGCTGGGCTGTTACACAATCCTTGACCTAGGACATTGAATTCGTAGTGTCCTGTTGATGTCGTGAATGCAGTTTTTTCTCTATCCCTTTCGTCTATCTCAACTTGGACATATCCTTGAATAAGATCCATCATTGAGAAATATTTAGCTCCTGCTAATTGATCTAACGTATCATCTATTCTGGGTAGAGGATAAACCATTTTCTTCGTAACTGCATTCAATCTTCTCCAGTCAACACAGAATCTCTAGTGTACGTCTCTCTTCTTTATTCAAAGTACTGGTGCACTCCATGAACTTTCTGATTCCCTGATCATGTTTATCTCCAACAGTTTTCTACATTCTTCAGCTTCAACTTCTTTTTCTTTTATACTCCTTCTATAAGGCTGCAAATGGATCGGGTCCGTGTCTCCAGTGTTTATTCTATGCTTGTAGGCTTTTACTCTTCCCAAATCCTTTTCACTAGCCGCAAATCTATCTTGATTTCTAATCAACAGTTCTTTCATTTTCATACGCTCTGTTTTATCCATTTTGCCTTTTGCATTGGCACTCTCGAAGTCCAATCCGCCCGCAGATTGTACATCAAATGTGCCTATGTCAATCACATTAAATGCTTTTGCGATAGCTGCATTTTCAGTCAAGAAGATCGCTTTTCTAGTGGGATTGGCTACTCTTAGAATGCCTTGTCCATTCGTAAATGTTGATAGTGTTTCACAGCACATTACACCATGTCTGTCTATTACATTTGAAAGTGGTTCCATATACATGTCCTTATTAATTCCTGAATTCAAGTATACTGGTATAATACTTTTATGTAATGCTAGAATCGTTGTCGCTTTCGTGACTCTCGCGATATAGTTTTTATTTGTATAGTTCTTTGACATGGGGAACACTTCCTGGTTTTCTGATTTACGGCCCACAAAGACTTGTTGTTTATCATAGTCCAATACACACTTGGCTTTTTGCAAAAATGAGTCACCCAATAATAACTGGTGAGCAAACCCTTTTACAATTAGCACTTCAATTTTATACTGCAATTGTCCAATGTTTATTAATACTTGGGATTTTCTTTCAGGTGTGATTAGAGCGTTGTTTATTACTCGCAATTTTATATTTGAACAATTTTGACGAGACAGCTGCAGTTGGTCTGCCAATTCTTCACTTATTATGTTCCTAAATCCACCTGAATCCAATACTCCTTTTATCTCCAATTCATTGACAATCACTAGTATTGCTAACAGTTCTTCACTATTATTTAAATTTACTATAATAGTTCTTTGTTCTTTTCGTTTCTTTCTTTGTCTTTGAGGCCTTTTCAGTTTTTCTGGTTGTTTCTCTGATTATTCGTACTATTATTTGATTTCTTGTTTGGTTCTCCTTGTTCCTGGTATTCTCTATTGTTGTTATTTTTCTGGTATTTCGCTATAGTATGGCCGTCTGTCATTTCTTCTTTGACTGTTATTTCCTCTGTAGTTCCTGTTGTCATTTTTATAATTTTGACGATTTTGTCCTTGCGAACCACAGTGAGGACATTCTGGTTGTTGATAGTATTCCCTCTGTGACGATCCGCGATAATTGCGTCGTCCTCTCGAATACCCGCTACCTCTATATTAGTTTTCGGCTTAATTGGGGAATATAACACTGTCCCTGGTAGTATATCGGTAAGATGACCGGTTGCTGTTCACTGCTTTGCGGTAATTGTTTTTTCAATCGAGCTTTTTCCGCTACTAAGTCGGTACATGGGACTGGTACCAGGTCCTTGGTTTCACCCTGTGCACTTGGTTTCGCCAAAGTCGTTTTCTCTCCCACTGCTTTCTTTATTAAAGTAAGAAGTGCTTCCGATACATCTTCCGTAACTCCATGAGCTTCATACAACCTTATCCTCTCGGTCATTTCATCCAATGCAGTAGGAAATGGAGTTACCAATTTATTCTTGATTGCTGGTTTCAATCCTTGAAATACATAATTTATCTTTTGGACTTCTGATAGTGCTGGTCTTGCGAATGAACATTCATGTAGGACCTTGTTCATGAAGTCTATTGCCGATCCACTTTTATGCTTTATTGAGTGGATTTTATTAAATAGTTTTCTGGTCTTTTTCGAAATTTCGTCTGCAATTCCGTTTTCCATTCACTCCATTCTCGGTTTGGATTCGCTTGTAATTGTTCTACAAACCAAGATGAGGCGTCTTTCTTTAATACTATCGGTAACTGCTTGACTCGTTCCGTTTCGGCTGCTATTATAGCTTCATAGCCAATAATCCATTCGTCGATATTCCCTGTTTTGGTATCAAAATCAACTGGATTCCGCTTTTGAACAATTAGTCCCCGCAATAAATCTTTTAGCACTGCTGTATTTATCATTATTAAATCCTTTTTTATTTCTTGTTTTAATTCCAAGGTGTCCGACAATTCTTCAGACTTATATTTTCTGTAAGGAGATTGCTGTTGTAATTCTTTTAATGTTTCTGGTTTTAATTCAGAATTTATTCGCTTTCTTTGCGTTATGTGGCTTTGATTCAATTCCTTTGTTGGATTTTCAGTCTTTGACCATCCTAATAAATAATCTATTGTGTCTTGGGGAAGTTTTACTTTTTTATCCACTGTGTAATTTCACTTATTATGCGTTATTTCCTTTTGTAGCACTGTAGCACAACACTGATGTACCCTAATACAACACTAAGCCACACCAAATGTTATCCTATCACAGCACTAATCTAAATAATATTATATCCTAACATAACACTAAACTAAATATAATTATTTCCAAATAACACAAAAAAAAATCACTATATACCCTTATCAAAATTATTTCATTAATATTTCTATTAATAATATTCAACAATAAAGTATATTTTATCAAAATCAATTTATAATTATCAATAATCTTATCAAAATCAATTTATAATTATCAATAATATTATCAAAATCAATTTATAATTATCAATAATCTTATCAAAATCAATTTATAATTATCAATAATCTTATCAAAATCAATTTATAATTATCAATAATCTTATCAAAATCAACTTATCATTAATAAACTTATCTAAATTCTTCTACTAAATATTTTATACTTAAATTCCTTCATGATAACTTATCAAATATTCATATCAAATTCTTTAAATATTCATATCAAATTTTCAAACTTTTACAACTCATTAAATATTCATAACACAAAATTATCAAAGTTTTAAACAATAATTTTAGAACAAACTCTGCGCCGTTTTTACTCTTTCTTTCAACACAATTTTTACTTAATTTCAATTCTAATGTCATCTAATTTTTTAGAATTTTTTTCCAATTTTTTGGGATTTTTCTATTTTTTTGGATTCTTAATTAATTTCCCTAATTTATTTTAAATCTCCACCACTTTGTTACGCAAAGTGGGGTAATTTTCCCAATTTTCTACTTATGCTTTTGGGGTCTTTTCGAAGACTGCATCTCTACCACTTTGTTACGTGTGAAAGGGGGATGAGCTTTCACTCCGTTACAATTAAAAGAGTTTAAATAAAGCGGACACAGAGTGTTCGAGTACTCAGCAAAATAGAATACTTTATATTTATTCGTGAGAACTTTAAAGATAACAATTCTATCATTCAGTTTATATAAATCAATATTCACTTATCAAATATTCACTTATCAAATAATCATAACAAAACATATAACTTGAATCAGCAAGAGTTTATGGTTTGGGTTTTTATATTAATTTAATTCAATTCATTTCTAATGCGCTCGCATGCCAGGCAGTGAACCTGCCGGCAATTGATTGCATGTGCTATTATTCAACATCTTTCTCTAATTGAGTCCAGAGGAGAACTGTCTTAACTAAGCTCCTCTGTCTATTAAGTAAACTCCCATTCTACCTATTGGTATAATTGACTATTTCGAATGATGCGCGCTGACGCATCAATTCTCAAAGTGGCCACTAGCGCCATCTATTATCAAAGTTTAACAACTAATTATCAAAATATGCGTTACCAGCCAGCTAGCTTATGGCTAGGCTTTAGACGCGTAACAATATAGAATGTGCATTCTTTACCCGGATAAGCACCACGATTTGATTCATATTTATTTTTATTCAAATAACTACGAATCTTGGCGCAAACGGGATCCCGTTTTTGCCCTTCAATTAATTCTTCCCTAGTAGGTGGAATTTCTTTTAGTACATCAGTGAATGCGCTGTATAGCGTGCATCTACCCTGTACCTCCTCCTCCCCCTCTTCTAAGGGATCTTCAGATTTCTTATAAGATGTCAGGAAGTTTACCGTCGTGTTCACCATGTTGACCGAGGGCTCGGTCTCTGGTATTTCCACGTGGTTTTTGTTTCCATCCCAAGTGGGAAAGAATTGCTTGACTTCTTTTTCCTCGACGAAGTCGTCTTC